>CM060106.1:47454415-47481915 GCA_030522415.1 Channallabes apus
TAATGATGACCTTCTTTCAACTTTATGCAGTACCATGTGAGACATTAAGACATTGTCTTACCAAAGTGACTCCAGTAGAATTGTCCAACTCTGGGGGACAAAATATCTGTGCTGGTGTATCAGTTCCACACCGTCATCCGTCTGATTAAGTCGTTCCTGCTGGACTTTTTTACTGACAGAAAAAAAATGTTTATCATAAATATTTATAAACAAAATGTATCTTTTTGGATTTTTTCCTTTTTTCTTTTTGTTCCATGCAACAGATGCGAACAAGCGTATACGTAGGTACAACTTTGATGATCACAAAAGGCTTCATTATTATTACTTTTCTTCATCTGATCGTCTGATTATCTGATAGCTAGTGTATGTTACATGGTAAAAATGGTCGAGAAAAGCGGCCAGCTGCCATGATGCGCGTGTACTGATGCGGTTGAGCGTATCGACGTATCAGCGTGCTCGGAGTCGAGGCAGCATGGCGCCTTTCATGTGCCTGTCCCTGCGTGTGCATGTGATTCACGGGCCTGCTGCGTAAGATGGAGTTCTGTCGCCACGGCTCGGTTCCAAACGACACTGTCTGGTGCCCTACGGCGCGCATGCTCCCTTCGGGCGGAAACTTATTTTGAGTCAGAAAGGGAGTAGAGACGAGTCAAATGAAACACAGCCACTAAGGCTGCCTCGTCTTGTCTTGTCTTTATAAACTACAGGACAGGTGTTATTACAGTAAACCATAATATTAGCATTTTTATTATAGTCTATAATCTATATATAATCTATAGTCTGTAACTTGTCCTACTACTAATATTATGTTTATTCAATTTTATGCTTACTATTCACAAACTCTGGGTTGCCAAGGTAGCACTTTTGAAAAAGTAACACAAAATGTAGACTTTGTCTCGTTGGCATCTCTTAATCAATATGATAAAAAAATATGCATCTGATCTGTGAGTGCAAAGGACCTTTTCCGAGGAGGTACATTCTCAAACTTGTAGCTTGAATATTTAATTACAGTGCTAATCTTAGTAATTATGCTTCTCGTCCCACTCGTTAGTTAAGTAGATGAGAAACGGCGGAATTATTTTTAGTTCCCAGTGCTTTGATCTCGAATATTGGTCACTATGCAATATTCTGGGTATTGCAGTGTTGCTGATATGACATGCATCATTTGTCTGTGTTTATGTGTGTGTGTGTGAGAGAGTGAGTGAGTGTACAGTATGCATGAATGCGGATCTTTCCATCGGCCTACTTTACTACAAGAAGAATAGAATAGTACAATGGGTCATGACAGCAAGAGGTGGTATAGTATAGAGACGTAGGGAAGAATGCTGCAGCACAAATATCTCCATAACAGTGGAGTGCAGTATGCGAGGGATATATGCTGTAGTATATGTGTGAGATTAATGAGTGTATGCAGTCGGTGTGTGTGATTTGTACATATACACTATGAGAGAGAGAGAGAGAGCAGTACAGTAGAGTAGAGTTGGAGTGTGGGAGAGCTGTCTCCATTGTTCTAGTGATTGTCCTCTTCCTCAGCCTGAATCGAAACTCTAATACACTGGATCAGTGTGTGTGTGTGTGTGTGTATGTGGGGGGTGGGGTTGTCCTTCGCTTTGGGTATAAGTATTGAACACAGCATAGCCACAGACTGTGTCCTCATTCTGAGGACTCCTGATTCTGGTTTTCAGTGCATCAGCATTTAAAGCCATACCTCTCTCTCTCTCTCTCTCTCTCTCTCTCTCTCTCTCTCTCTCTCTCTCTCTGTTCGAGTGAGTATTTGGTCTGCAGTCCCACCCTGGACTGGAAACGCCCAGATTTTACCGCAGCACCGAACTGTCTCACACTCCACCAGAATCCCATCACACACACACATTTCCATAAGTTATAAGGTTTGTATGATTTCAGTGTTGCACATGGTCCAATACACACATATACACCACCCTGACTCACACACCTGAAGACTTACACTGGTATGTATGTATGTCTGTGTGTGTGTTGGTGCGTGATGTCATTATTGTAAAATGTTTTACACTTGTTTATCTGCAAGTTCAGAGTTACAGTAGTGCTGTACATCCTGACGAGCACCAGTTTGAGGAGTGTGACGAAAGTAAATCAAACATAAATAAGCCATGACCCTTACAGTACAGTTTCTATCGTCTGCTACATTTGGATGTATGGCATTAAGCAAAATTATGGAAGATTGGATATGCATGAATATACATATAATTAAATAATTAATACTGTTTTAATAGATAGATAGATAGATAGATAGATAGATACCCAGCAGAACCTTAGAGGTAAAATAATAATTATTTTTTAAAATGTATATTACTGTACTGCTGAATATCATGTCTTGTTATGCTATGTACATTTCATTTCATCAAGTTATTATTAGGACTTATTATTAGTCTAACTGGCTAACTAAAGGTTCACTAATAGGTGCATTAGCTTAGCGTTAGCGATATTCTCCCTGGAGTTTTTCAAGAGCAATTTAATTACAGCAAAAAATATGTAAATGTAAATCTGGCACAAAGTACTGTATGAAACACCAAAACTTTTTTTTCCCCTCTCCAAATGATTTTCTCAAATGTAGCCATTGCTAAGCAGATCTACCCATGAATGTGCACATTATTGCAAAAAAAAATTAATTATTTCCTGTAATATGTAATATATTTGCCATTTGTTGGAGTCGTAATATTACGAAGATTCACAAACAGGAATGATCTTTGTATAAGATGTTTGAAGAGTTTTTCTGCAATTAAACATTATAACGCGTCTCATTTCTTTGTTCTTGCCGTTTTGTTCTTGCGATTGAAAAAAAAAAGAAACCCAGTGGGGCAAAAACGGCGGGAAAGTGGACGGTGAGTCACACGGCGTATTGCGTAGAAGTTTGGATTAAGGATCTAGCAGAGGTCTACCTCAGAGCCACCTTGGAACGGAGTGAAGACAACCAGGAAAAGACAGCCATGCTGAGCTTGTTGTGCCGTGACGTACGTGAGTTGTGGTGTTTATTTGTGCCCTTGCTGTGTACAAGATGGGATGTGTTTGAGTGGGTGGAAACCTACTCGAAAAAAGAAGAAAAAAAAATCGCTGGAAATATCCCGGACCGTGGTAGCAGTTTGAACTATTTAATCCTCACATTCGTTCGCATTCTTTTCATTTCTCACTCGCTCGCTCCCTCCCTCCTTCCCTCCCTCTCTCGTGCTCGTTCCCGCGTTCTCTTTCTCTCTCCCTGTCCTCAAATGGCTTTTGCCCTACTTTACAGAGCAGTGCTGAGACGAGCCAGCCTCTACAGGCATAACTGCCAGACAAACACCCTGCAAGCCCTGCTGTGTGCGCGTGGGCGTGCGAACAATAGAATAACTGAGTAGAATAAATACGCCAGGTTATCTTAATAGACACCTGGAATATTTTCGACAGCATGGTCTCGGGAGTGGAAGCAGTGAACATCCCACGAGCCGGTGCTCGAGAAATCAATATGTCAGCTGTAGTCTTCATGTAAATTTCATCTCGGTGAACAGTTTTGGGGTTTCAGTGTGGAAGGGGAAGAAAAATTCACAGAATGTTAACTCGATATTATGGATTTTTAATACATCGTAGTATTACCTTTGCCTTTTCAGAGAAGACGTGGGATACAACACTGCACAGACAGAGCAATTAGGATCATCTCTGATGGTTTCCTGCTCTGTGTTTATGCTTAAAAATGATGATTTTAATACCAGTAGAGCATGGCATGGCAGGACTAGTATCAGGTTCCAGACTGCTTTCTCATGGTATAGCACGCACTGTACCTGTATCTGCATTTTTTTGTGTTTAGTGCTATTTCTGTCTACTGAGATATATATTCCTAAATCTCGTTGTGATAATTATTTGTAACATTGCTGCTATTCTTACAATTGCAGCAAAAAAGAAGAGAGAAATAAAAGCAAACTACATATACATCTCAACACTTTTGTGGTTTTTTTTTGTTTTTTTTGATGGGCTGCTTTTTACATTGTTGTCATTTTATTTCGCAAACCATTGTTAGTAAAGTTGCCATATGAAGTTATTCCCCTGTCTAAGTTAAGTATTTTTGCATATATCAAAACAAAATGTAAAGGGGTCATCATTTTTCAATAATGGCATTCTTACTGTATAATGTCAAACAATTTAACTTCCCTAAAAAATATTTCTACAAGTATTGGGTGGAACGATGCAGTCTGCTATACAGATGTACACGTGTATAGTGCTTTTCTTTGCTAACATTTTTCATGTCTTTTGCAGCCTCTTTCTCTTCCTTCTCTTTTACTCTGTCACTTTCTTTATAACTCTCTCTCTCTCTCTCTCTCTCTCTGTCTCTCTCTCTCTCTCCCCTCTGACTTTTTATGTGTCAGACTGAGCGTCCCAGGAGGCAGCCTGGCCTCCATGGTCCAGAAAAGAGCGGGACTGGTCAAAGCCCACCTGTTCAGCATTTACAAAGAAGGAACAAAGAATGACACGTCTATAGTATGTTAAATCTCCAGAACCTTTAAAGGAACCCTTTTTCTTTTCATGGCAGTAGAGTAATTCCACTCCGTTCTTTTTGAAACATCTGCGAATTTGAAGAAGAAGAAAAAAAAGAAGAAAAGAAAACAATATATGGTCAAATCATTTAAAAAGTGCTTGCATGACTTAATCATTGCTATACGCACTAAAATCATTCCATACTTTGATCTGAACTGTTTAAATCATCTTCTTTCTCACCATTTCCCAGCTGTGAGCTCCAAAAAGGGTTTCCTCACTTATTTCTTTTCTCTCTCTCTCTTTCTCTCTCTCTCCTTTACCCCCCCTCCATCCAATCCTCTCCGTCAACGAAAGTCCTTTCATAATGAATGGCAAGGTACGATAATAGTCTTGCCGTTTCCATAGAAACCAGACAGTAGCCCTGTGTGTATGGCATACCCCCCTGTTTTTTTTTCTTTCCTCTTTTTTTCAAGGGGGCAAATGATAGTGGAATGTGAGTCGAAACACCTCTCTCTCTCTCTCTCTCTCTCTCTCTCTCTCTCTCTCTCTCTCTCTCTCTCTCTCTCTCTCTCCTTCTGTCCCTCCTTCTTACTTCATGCACTCATTGCACTGTATTCCCTTTCCCCTTGAGCGTCTCCCTCTTAACTCGTTGCTCATTCACTTTTCTGTATTTGACTTTTTGGGATTTTTCTGAAGTTCACCTTAAAATAAAGTATAAACTGAACTGACTAATTGGATTTACACAAAGTGTCTGTGTTTCTTTCCCTTATTTTTATAAAGTTAGCATTGATACAAAGTAAAATCCTTAAATGATTATCTACCACTACAATAAGCTCAATTGTTCAGTGATTTATTAATGTATGAAATAATGATTAATTAAATGTATGGACCATTCCTTACTAAAAAACGAATCACATACATTAACATCCAGCTGTTAGCTCATTACTAAAACATGTGGCTTGCAGTATCATTACACATCATTTGCATTAAGAATGGTGTGTTTGGGAACAATCTAGGCTAACACAAATTATAGGGGATGTTCAGCAAATTTGAGATGTTTTTGTATTTTTTTCTTTCGTACACAATAATCGAGCCATAACAACTATTTATATATTAACCAATGCCATATTTCATACTTTGTGTTTATATCGATCCTGAGAGATCCCCTTAACTTTGATAATGTTGTCTAAAACAAAGTTTTTAGATCTGACATTGAATTACATTTTAAAACATAACTACAGGCGCTTAAAATGTCGCACATTATCAGTAGCTTTTTAAACTTGGGCAGCATAATCAACTGTTTTATTATTCATTATCGAAATACTGTCCCAAATCATCTACTGAATTATTTTTCAATATAAAAATGGCATTTTAGAACACTACGTATTTACAATTATGGTTCATACCAGTGCTGATAATATTACTTATATTAATTAGTAATAATTACTTTATAGTTTTATGCAGAAGTAGGTTATTATGATGATACTTTACAAACATGCAGTATGGTACCACACATTGCTCAGCCATTTAGTTGTTAAACTAAACTGCACTGAATTATTCTGCACTCATCTCATCTCATCATCTATACTGTACCACTTTCATGCCTTATACAGGGTTGCGGGGGGCCTGGAGCTTACCCCTGGAGACTTAGGGCATAAAGCTAGGTACACCGTGGACATCGCAGGCTAAGGATTAGTGCATGCATTAATTATTTAATTGCTATGAAAGCATTAATTCAGAATGATAATATGGTGATTTATGGACCATACTGTTAAGCATTACTAGTGATTAATGATGCGTCACGTTTCTTTAACTATCCAGCTAAATAACATAATTACAGTAGCAACTGGATCTGTTTTCCAATTTCCAATGTCAGAATTTCCACAAAGTTTGGGAAAAGTTTAAGAATTACAGTTTAGCCTAAGCTCTCATTTTAATAAACACTTACTAGCCAGTTTATTAGATACAGTACACCTATTCAACTGTTTGTTAACACAAATATCGAACCACATGGCAGCAACTCAATGCATTTAAGCATGTAGACATGGTTCAAGACATTTCCATTTTTTACAGGATTTGTAACACCCTTATACTGACATCGTGCCTCTAAATAATTGAGGGTGAAGGGCCTTACTCAAGGGCCCAACAGTGGCAAACAAGTCTGGGGTTTACAGAGAATGGTCTGAAAAAGATTAAATATGCAGTTCTTTGGATGAAAACGTCTTTTGATACCAGAGGTTTGAGTAGAATGGCCAGTCTGGTTAGAACTAATAGAAAGGTAACAGTAACTCAAATAGCATCTCATTACAAAAGTAGCAAAGTGCATCTACTGTATGAATGCGCAACATGTCGAACATTGAAGCAGATGGGCCACAGCATCATTAAACCACACCAGATGCCACTCTTGTCAGCTAAGAACCTGAAGCTACAGCTCACATGGGCTCACCAAAATTGGACAATAGAAAGCTGGTTGTCTGATCTGATGAGTCTCGATTTCTGCTCCAACGTTCACATGGTAGGGTTAGAATTTCCCATAAATAACATGAAAGCATGGCTCCATCCTGCCTTGTATCAATGGTTTAGGCTGATAGTGGTATAATGGTGTGGAAGATATTTTCTTGACACACTTCGGGCACCTTAGTACAAGTTGAGCATTGCCTGAGTATTGTTACTGCCCATGTCCAACATTTTATGGTCAGAAATGGTCACAGGACAGTGTGCCATGTCACAAAGATAAAATCATCTCAATCTGTTACTCAAATGACCTCCACAGTCACCAGATCCCAATCCAATAAAGCACCTTTGGGATGTGGTGGAACTTTATGGTATTATGGATGTGTAGTCGACAAATCGACAGCAACTGCATGATACTAACATATTAATATGGACCACAATCTCTAGGGAATGTTTCCAACACGTTGAATCTATGCCAGGAAGAATCAAGGCAGCTCTGAAGGCAAAAGGGATCTAACCCAAAACTAGTCAGGTGTACCTAATGAAGTGGCTGGTGCATGTACGTACATTGAATTGATGTACGTAAAGTAGATTAGAAATTGGAATTGGAATCAAACATCCTAATTCACACTAAATTCACATGAACTCTGAGACTGATTTACCAGTTTACCTATTAATTAAGTTATTTAATAAAAAATAAAAATAAATTAGAATGCTCGTCCTTGGCAACATAGTTACATCATTACTAATTTGTAAGAATTAGTCATGATCACAACAAAAGTTGTGTATGGGTAAATAAAAAGGAAAAGTCATTTTAATTTTTAAATAATCTCAGTTCATTTCATGTTTTAAGGCCAACAAAATAATTTCTGTTTGTTGGAATTCCCCAAAAAATCATCACGTTATTAATTTGCCCTGGCACATTCGCTAAGCTGAGCTAACCGTCTTGTTTATCATCAAATGATTCAAATGCTTTGAAAACAGTGCCAGTATATGCCTAGTCAAGGCTAAATAAGGTTACATTTTTTTTCATCATATTTGATCTTTCCAACATTCTTGTTCTAAACATCTCACAAAAGATTGAATTTATTGAGCGGTTTGTTTGCGGTGGAATTTTCATTCCACGCTAATGAAAGCTTTCATAAAAGCACATTTTTAAGCATATGCATGAACCATGTCATTAAAAAATGGGACTCATAGTTATGACTTGGGCTAAGAGATCACGGATTCTATGAGGCAAGTCGAATACAAACCTTAAAAGTGCAGCATAAATTGAGAAAGGAATCCTTTTATTATTATTATTGGAATCGAGACATTGGTTCAGCACTGGAACATTTGCATTGAATGAAATGTAAAGAAGTATTCACTTTTGTGTCATCCATTTGCAATAAAATAAATAAATAAATAAATAAATAAGCAGATCAAATTGTAATAAATGTATTTGGTTAGTCCACTCTACATATTTTCCTCCAGTAATTTCACAAAATTCCTTTGTGCATAGTAACGCTAGTGGTTTTGAATATTTAAATAAGTTACAGGTTTTGTGAATAAATTTTATCTCCATTGACGTAACTGACCTGAAATTGCACTCAGCACATGCATACAGTAGCTTTTGACGAAAACTCATTTTAACTCTCCTATATGACCCAACGTTAACCCCAAGGTTGGGTCATATTTCTCATTTAAAAAATTAATTAATTAATTAAAAAAAAAAACTCTGTCAGTGACTCGGTCAATGCAAAAAATGAATTACATATTATGATATCTCACTACCGCTTTATCCTGTATTCAGGGTCGTGGAGGCCTGGAGCCCATCTCAGGAGACCCAGACGGGACACATCCCAGACAGGGTGCCAATATATCGCAGGGCACACACACACACACACACACACATAAAACGGGCAATATAAGAACACCAATTATCCTAATATGCAGGTCTTGAAAGAAAACGGGGGTACCCGAAGAAAACCCACCAAGGATGGGGAAAGCAAGCAAACTCCATGCACACAGAGACAGGAATCGAACCTGGACCCTGGAGGTGCAAGGCGACAGTGCTAACCACTACACCGCCTTATATTATATTATGTTTTGTTATGTTACATTATATTATATTATATTATTTTATATTATGTTTTGTTATATTATATTATATTATATTATATTATATTATATTATAGAATCGAATCGAATCGAATTGAATAGAATAGAAATATATCCTCTAAATCCAGTATCCTTTTTTGACGACCACCAGTTTGCTGCTTGTATTTACATGCCTCAGAAGTAGTTGGTTCGGGCGTATTCGCTATAAAATACAATGCAGATTGAAGGTGTTAAGTAAAAACAAGTTAAACATGCAATTACATTCATGCTTAGTAGCGCGGGACTTTATCTTCTTCAAAGCAAATGCATGAAATGTGCCATATGATTATATCCAGTTGACTTGTCTTCAGAATTCTGATGAACATCAGAATGTTTCAACTTGGTGCAATGCAAGAAGACATCACAAGAAGATTTGGTGGATCTGTGGAATAGATTCTGAGCAACTGGTTCCACTTCTGATCGTCCGTCCTAGGTCTGGAAGACTGAGAGTGGCAACGCCAAGACAAGACAGATTCATTCTTTAGCATCGTTTGATAAATTGTACAAAGAAAACCGCTTGTTTTAGAGGGTTAAACATGAGAAGTTGTCAGACTATTAAACTAATGGCAATGGTGGGCCAATGCTGACAAATTTGTCATTGACAAAATCTTCTGAATTTTTTATTTCTGGTGCTGATGGACACACCAGATTTTTCTATAAAAGTGAAGAAAAAAATTGTATGAGAAATGTATTCATGCAATATGTCTTTTGTCCTGTATTAATAATTACGCAGGCCTTTTATTTCTTTTTCTAAGTCTATTAATAATTTTGTAAGAAGATTACAAAGAAACAGCAATTCTTAATCTTAAATGAATTTGATAGCGTCAGTTCTGTACTTTTACAACAATTTCAGAATATGCAATATTTCTTGGAATATTCCGTTATTATGATGACACTGCTGTTGATAAATAAATAAAACAAATCTCAAAATTTAGCAGAAATTACAGAAAATGGATATAATGCTACAAGATGTAAATTTCTGGAGGATAACAAAGCCACATGTAGGATCAGTTACTGTGAGGTGCTTCAGTGAATACAGAGCACACCATGGTGCTGTTTCAGCAGTTTCTGTATGCAAGGTTGCAACTGATTAGATCGATGTCAACCCTAAATTAATTTAGAGCCTATACAGGCTCTGGCTCCTCTTTCTGTTCTAGCTGAAGCAATATGGCACATGGGGGATGAGAACATACACTGCAGTGGAAAGTGGTGAACACAGATTAATCATCAACACATATACACACACATGCACTAACACACACACTCATATGTGCGCACATACACCATCCTCGTCCAGCTGTCGAAGCCGGCGCTGTCGCCATAGCGACAGCAGAGTGCTGCTCAACATCCTGGCCAACAGCTGCTCTCTGTGGAGACGGTATTGATTGAGTCTGTTCTCGCCCCACTCTACCCAAATGTCTGTGTTCGTGCGTTAATGCACCTGAGGCAAACTGGTACACCTTATCCATGTATGTTCATGTGCCTATATTAACTACTGTATTTAGTCGGAGTGAACCAGCTAATGCTAAACCCTAAAAAATAAATAAATAAATAAATAAAGACCCAGCCCTGGTCTCATTGTTCCTGTGTAGGCCTGGTGATAGGTGCTTCACAAGACCCTTCATTTCCTTTCAGCACACTGTGTATCATCAAAGCCAGGATTACCGTGGGCTGAGCCGGAGATCCAAACCTGAGCACCTGACAGATCTAAGCTTATTAGCGCTCATGAAAAGAAACCTGCACAGGAAGCGTTTAGAGTTTAGAGCTAGCTGGAGATGAAACATACAGTAGATCATTCTCTAGCACTTCACCTCACTTTTAGATGATGCAAAACAAAAGGTGAATGGGAAATTAATAAGAGTTTAATAATGTGTGTGTGTGCGTGTGTGTGTGTGTGTGTGTGTGAACAGGTGCTATAAAATGCAAATTTTTTTGCATCTTCTATCCTTGTTGTTTTCTGAATCTCACCAGAGACAGGCATATTTCCAGCTGCCTATCACCTGCCACTCGTCCCCTTACCTTCACCATGCAGTTTCATCTTGAACACTTATCATCACCTTCTCTTCAGAAAACCTTTCACAGCTCTTAGATGTGCCATCGCAGTCCAGTCTGTGTTTCTTTCCCCCAAATTGAGAGTAAAGCATTTCTACACACACCTGTGGTGTAGTCACCCTTCAATTACCAAACCTCTCAATTTTTTTATTATTATTATTATTATTATTTATTTATTTATTTATTTATAATTTTTTTTTTTTTTTTTACAAATTTGGAGATTTCAACTTGGGCAACAGCATGTTCCCTATTTCTTTTGGGCTGTGTATATTTGATCAAAATCTGATTTTGACCTAGCTGATACTTGAGATCTTATTCAAAATAGAGCCAGTTCTTGCTTTTTGAATAACATGAATATACAGTACAGCATATGATTTATTCTAACAAGAATAACTAGTTTACAACTAGTTATAGAGCTAGCAGTGTTGCAATGTTTATTTATTTTTTTTTTTTTTACTTTTTTTTATGAGTCCAACAAAAACTGGCTTTTTCTCCTCCATGTCCATGCATGCATAACCATTCCCCAGTCTAAAACTCACCTGACACTTTTCTGAATTGCTTTTCCACTCATGTATTGGCGCCATGTGCTTGAGTCCTGGTTGTTTTCTCCTCTTCCTTATGTATATTATTGTAATAAGTAGTCATATAATAATAATAATAATAAAAAGTGTGTGTGTATGTGTGTGCCCTGCGATGGATTGGCACCCTGTCCAGGGTGTACCCCGCCTAGTGCCCGAAGTCTCCTGGGATAGGCTCCAGGTCCCCCGCGACCCTGAACACAGGATTAAGCGGTACAGAAGATGAATGAATGAATGAATAATAATAATAATAATAATAATAATAATTATTATTATTATTATTATTATTATTATTATTATCATAATAATAATTATTATTATTATTATTATTAGTAGTAGTAGTAGTAGTATTATAAGCTATATTATTATTATTATTATTATTATTATTATTATTATTATTATTATTATTAATCATCCTGAGTAGTAGCAGTACTAGAGGAAATTTCACAAAAACTTCTAGTTTTACTAAACCTAAAAGAAATTCATAATGACACAAAGAAACTCTATAAACTCTATAAATAAATATTAACTTTAATATTAACACTCAGGATCAAACTGGGAACCTGGACCGCTGTATCATCCATGATCTAATGTAATTAAATTGTAAATATCAGCTCTAGATTACACATTCCCAGACCAACAGAATGAGAGACAGGATTTGTCTTCTTTAGTAGTAGTAGCAGTAGTAGTAACAATAGAGGTAGTATAAGAAGGAAGTATACAGTATATTTCTGGAATGTCATCAAGAGAAATACGGAAGGTCACAAACCATCAAAGAGAGCTGAGCTGTTTGCCTTTTTGCAAAAAAGAGTGGTATAATGTTCCTCAACAGCAATGTGAAAAACCGGGTTTGCAAATCGGGTTTATTCCACCAAAACTGGTGGAATTTCTTACTGTTATTTAGCCAAAGCATTAACACAATTTGTTCACAAATTATTTGCATTTTGCTTTATTTGAGTTATTAAAGCTCTGCAAATGTCGCATGATCTTGGGTTATTTTGATGTGTTGTGAAGATGTCGTTTTCTTTAAGTATACACTCTAAAGACTCAGATTATACTTAATACAGTTTAAACTTTCTTAAACATACAAACAAACAAACAAACAAATAAATAAGTTGTATGAAATGGTCCCCAGGGTGAGTTTGGAGTTATGGATTTGTCTGGAGTTTGTATCTATTCTTATTACTGAATTTGTGTATATTTGAAGAAAATCCAACCACATCACCAAGGGTGCCAAGTATATCGACTGTTTCTAGTTCTGTCATGTTCATTGATTACTGACTACAGAACATTGCTGGCTGGTTTTGGGAGGAAACTCCACTGAAACTGGAGGAAATTCATATACTGTACCATAGACACAGGAAGAACATATGAAACTTCAATATGAATACAATGCAAATATTACACAATATTATAACATTTTAAATACAAATTACAAAAAACATTGTAGTTAGAAAAAACACCTTTTAGTCATTTAAAATGATAAAGGTGTATAAGTTTTCATTCTTTTGTATAAATAAAGCTGCATGAAAGAATATGGATGATAATTCCACTCCTAGCCTTAAACCTTATAATTAATTCAATCAAACATTATTTTGTGAATTTTAAATATTTTTTTACATTTGAACTATGGTACTGTACATTTACTATAAATACACGGAACTGTGCAAGTGACTGAGCATAGATTTTACTTCTCCCAATTCATATTAAGATTTTACACAATGCAGATGCTGTGACTATGTGCAGTCATGTGTGCTTTTTCCACATCTGTCTTTTATAATATAGACAAGGCTAAACACTGTGCATGGCTCAGTACATGTGAAAATCACCAGTGCTGTTTCAGCCAGAGCTACGTTGTTCTGTTGTTTCTTCTTTCCCGGACTAGCACACATACTGTACAGAGCAACATACATTTCAATTTATATCCAGAATTTTTATTTCTTTAAAGCTGCTTTGCAACAATGTCCACTGTTAAAACTGCTATACAAATAGAACTGAATTGAAGGTATGCTGTATATAAACCTTTATACCTTGATCAAGCATCATATAGTGTAAAACTTTCCGCTGATTAAAAAACCATAGATTTTTTGATAAGATTTTGCACAAAAAGTCTAAGAAGCATACATTTAATACATTCTGTGGTGAGCAAAAGCCTTCACCCACACCTTAGTTCTTCATATTTTGCTTCTAAAGAGCCAGCCTTTTAGCAGAAACTTTGTAGTCTTTGAAGAATAGTTCCAGACTTCCTGAAGGACTTTTTTTGCCTCTCATTTTTGTCTCTCTTTTTCGGTTCCTGTATGTAACATTTTTTGTTTGTGAAGCCTCACAGTGACCTATGAATCATTTATGCATAAAAACATCTAAGTTAAGGCATGAACCAGAGAGAAACAGGTGCAGATGATGACAGATGATCAGGCTGGTGATTAGTATACTGGTGATGGTGAATGCTGTGCGCCGTAAACAGACGAGAGGGGAAATGAGGTCGCTGCTAAAGTTCTTATATAATTATTATTATTTTTTTATTCTTTGGAAACTTTGCAGCCTGTTTCAATAAAACATTTGTTCCCATTTGTTTTATTGAATCTCCGTCATTTAGTTACATTTAATATGAAGAAATGGGGGTGGCACAAGACTTAAACCAAAACATACATTAAGGCATAACAAATTGCTTTTTATACCCTTTTTTCCATTGTTATCATTTAATTGGATGCTTGAGAAACATCCAACCTTACTTGACTTGATTTTATCCATAATCCAGCAGTTAAGGTGTAGCATGTTCAGTAGCTGCCACACCTTCCTGAATCTAAATGACAGCCCTGAGGCACAGAAATGTATACAGTAAGTTGTAGCATAATAGCTTTTGCATAGAAGTGTAATACATACTCTGTCTTGGTGAAGAGACTTCATGTCATCCATTGTTTGTGTATTATGTATATAGTAGTTAAAGTATGAAAGATTTATATAGCCAGTAAGTAAAAGGTCACATACAGTGCTTGCATCTCTCTCTCTCTCTCTCTCTCTCTCTCTCTCTCTCTCTCACACACACACACACACACACACACAAATACAATAAGCCTTATATTAATGTTACAGAAAAAGTGGTAGCACCAGATTACAGTTACAATAGAAAGTGTATTATTGAGCAATAAAAGAAAATGTCATAGCTGAGCATACATTATCTGCAATCTCCATCGAGCATTTTGTGTCAACCGGCCTTGTAACCATAACGACCGTACATAATGTGCTGTTATGAGAAGTCACGGAGGTTTATATTTACGCTATAGATTATGTAAAAAGAAACAGGCCTGCATTGGAATGGATTCGCTGTAAATCCTGTTGTTTTGTCTGCAGCTGAAAGAAAAGCACATGGCTTCTCTGAACATTCTCATGACAAAAACTGCATCCCACCCATGTTCGGAGGTCAGTCACAACCCCGAGCTGCAGATCTAGCTTTAGCTGTGGATCTGGAAGTATTTCAGTTTGTTTGAGTTCATTAGAGACCATAAAACCGTGCCGCTCTTCATGTTGCTGGTACTAAAGTACTGTAAGACAGACAGAGCATGTTTTATTTGTCCAGGAATAGGTTTTTCAGGACTTTAGCTATTGGATACAACACCAAGGAAAACAGAACGGAATGCAGGTCCAAATCAAAGATATTAAAAATTCGCACAAGCCAGCATTTTATTATTTCTGCTCTTTGTCAAGCAAAGAAAATGGCCAAAGCACGCTGATGTTATCTCTATTTTCATTTGTGTTTTTGTAAATTTCAATAGCCTTCAGATCACACTAGGGATAAGAAATACAAAACACAAGCCTGAAATATCATCAAATACATCTTTTGAGTACAGTATATGTAACTATGTAACTTATATATATATATAAAAGTTACATAGTACCTATAGTATATCTATAGTATATATATGTGATGTTTGACAAAATGCTAGAAATAATAGACATGGAATGTTGCTATCTGGCTATCTTTGCAAAGATTCTGCCACAGTTAAGTTTTTGAAATATAGACATACACCGATCAGCCTTGACATTATGAGTAGGCTCATCCTTTTGCAACCAAAGCAATGCATTCTGACGCCTTTCTATGGAAACAAGAATGAACCTTTCCAGCAGTCTGAGCTACATTAGCTGTTCTAATGGATTGCACTACAAGGCCCAGCCTGTGCTCCCCTTGGACTTGCATCAGTGAACCTTGACTGTCCTCGACCCTGTCACTATTTGCTCTGATCTGGTTGTCTAACCATTACAATTTGGCCCTTGTCAAAGTCAACCAAATCCTTACATTTAACTTTTTGCTTCTAAAACATTCCAGGGACAAAATGTTAACTTGCTGCCTAATATATCCCACCCACTTCCAGGCATGATTGTAATAAGGTATTGTAACTGTAGCTACAGTGAAAAGGGTCAAATTTTGATGCCTAAATGACTGCATCAGAGCAACTCCAAAACTTCAGCTCTTGTGGGATGTGGCAGTGTTCAGGACAAAAGTGATCCAAGATAGGAAAACCAGTCAACAGGGTTGACTGGTGACAGGGTTACTGGCGGCCAAGGCTCACTGATACATAGGGAGTGAAGGCTGACCCGTGTAATTCTGTCTAATGGAAGATTCTGTCTAATAGAAGAGCTACTGTAACTCGAATTGCTAAAAGGGTGAATGCTGGATCCCATAGAAAGGTGTTAGAATAAATACTGTAGTGTTTCAGTATTTTGGTGGGAAATGGGGAACTACTTAGGCTGGTGGTCATAATGTTATGTCTAATCGGTGTACACACACACACACACACACACACACACACACACACACACACACACACACACACACTTTCCTGTGGAACAACGCAAAAGAGGAAGTGTACAGGACAAAGCCTTACACACTGGAGGACAAAGATTCAGGAGGTTCTCAGCAATATCCCAAACGACTTCCTTCAAAAAACTCTGTTTCAACCTGACTGTTTGAGGAAACTGTTTGACATCACTGGTGCCTACGTCGAAAGATTTGCTTTGATTTTCCTATGTAAGAAAGTATTCAATAAATTTGTATTAGAAATACAAATATGGACTTTATTACCAAATTCTAATTATTACAGTACAGTATAGGAGAAAGTTACTAGTTACTATTATATTATATACAGTACAAGTAATGTGGAATGTAAAATGTCTAAGAATGTAGAATTTCTTTCTTAGAAAACTGAACCAAAATAAAAGGAATAAGTACATGTATTAGTTTGGCAAAGCTGAAAAAAAAATTTACTTTGTAATTAGCAAACAAGTCACACCATTGCTTTTATTCATCAAAGTTTCAGCGAAGCGACTGCAGGTTTAAGTGCATGGAATGAAGTATGAACGACTCAGCGTCTGATTTATGAACCTGTCACAAGATGAATGATCAATCTGCTCCCTTAGTCTCTATTTGCAAGTCATAATTAAACAACGTACCCCAATTTACCCTCATATACATCTAATATACATTAAACATATCCTAGTTTTTGCAGATAATGGAACAGAGGTGCAAAACCAATGGAACAAAAGTGTACCTTTTAAGGATCAGGCAGAAGACTAAATAAAACTCATTTCCATTCTTACCTAAAGGACTTATGCAAACTGTAATCATGACTTTAGTTTTATAACTGAATAGGTCGGATTTATCTCAAGTTTGATTTAATTAATATTTACTTAAAATATAGCCGAGTCAAGTTCGCATACTGAACTAATGAAATCCTTATAATATTTAAACAAATCACTGACTGAAATTAAGTAAACACTGAAATATCAGAATATTACAATTAATAAAATCACTTCATAAATTAACAATTTTAAAAATGTGTAATAACTCAGTTGGGTGGGTCATTAATTCATGAGCTTCATTGACCATTACAGTAAGGTATACAGTATGTATGTAACTGTTCTTCATTCTCATTGTATTATTATTATATACTGAAATCCAGCAGTAAGGCATCACTATGTTGCTGTGTTTCAGTTTTATCCCTTATCTGGATACCTTCTTGTCCTTGTACACATTCATGCTGGGACGTTAAACAAAGTCAAAAAGATAAAATTACCACTGCAATCCAACCATCTTTTCCTTGGTAACTTATTCCAAATAATAGATATAATTTTTTCCTTAAACTGAAGTTACAATTTCTCTTTGGCAAGGCCCATTTCAGTTTTGCATCTTTCATTAGCTCAAAAGAAGAGATCTTAAAAAAACTTTGATACAGCGGTGAGATCTCATACTGTATGTACTTGCTATTTGCACACAATTTTAAAAAAAAATCATCGCTGCTGCTTTAGGAAGGTCAAATGTTGACTGTTTCTCTTCCCTCAACTCATACCTCATTACTAAAAAAAAAAAAAAAAAAAAAAAAAACTTGTTGTTTGCACTATATTTGCACTATATCTGACATAATTAGATCTCTTCGTTAGCTAGCTGGTTCCAGTAAAGTGTGCTGTTAATTTATGTTGTGTTGTTGCATGTATGTATGTAGCACCTTGGTCCTGGGGAAACGTTTTGTTTCACTGTGTACTGAACTGTATATGGTTGGACTGACAATAAAAGCCTAGTGTACTTGACTTGACTTTCTAGGCTTTCACTTGGGTTATGTCAAGGTAATGCAATTGCCACAACATACTGCCCATTTTTTTTAGTATAGACTGACGCTTGCTGTCTAACAGTCCCTTCAATAAGCCTAGTACTCTAGAAACTAGACAATGCACCAGACCCAAATGATGCTATGCTACAGTATGCTATGCTGTGCTATAGGTCTGACTGTGGTCTCACTTTTGCATTCTTTTTCAGATAGCTGCAATATGCATGTCACTTAAGCAAGAACAAAAGCCCAAAACACAACCAGTCATTTTACCACAAATCGTTTAATAAACTAGTGATGCTGAATGCTGAATGGTTGGAACAGACAAGAGGGGAAATGAGGTTGCTGCTGAGGTTGTTAAATAAAGAATTAAATCCTTTACATTTTAAGCACTTTGCAGCCTGTTGCAGTTAACATTTGTTCTCTTTTTTAAAACTAATCTACATAATTAAGATTAAATTATATTGAATTTAATTTCATTTTATTTCATTCATGCTGCCTCATGCATGATGAGACAGCATGATGAGACAGCATGAAGAGACAGCATGATGGCGTTGTGGTTTTCGGGCTTGCACCTCCAGGGTCTATTCCCACCTCAGGTCTGTGTGCATAGAGTTTGAGTGTGTGTGCCTGTAATGGATTGTCACCATGTCCAGGGTGTACCCTGCCTTGTGTCCATAGTCCACTGGGATCAGCTTCTGGGACAAGCCTCAACATTGTACAGGAAAAGTGGTATTGGAGATGAATGAATGAAGATATGAGGGGAGGGTCAAGACTTTTGCACCGTACTGTATGCCTTTTTTGTGGCATACTGTACAGAGTGTGGTGCAACCTTATCGGACATAGCAATAACTCAATTCATCTCATTAGACCTGGTGAGCGTTTGATCATGTGTGTGATAGGAAATTAATGACAACATAATAGACACAATGAAAAGCTGACCGGGGCGTGGCCAGGACGTTCTATGAAATGATGCATATTTTTCCATTTTGGTCCTGCATGCTGCATTCTTTGATACTTTTAGGATGCAGTTGGGACTCCATGGTCACAGTGCTAGAACTGGGCTATGCAAGTAAACTGAAGCTCTGCTGCACATACTGATGCTCACATCTGATATAATCTCATGTAAATAACCAATTTTTCAGGGGTTCAATACATTGATGCATTTTTTTTTGTTGACAGGATCATATTTGTATATCTGTATAGCTTTGTATTCTTTCCCCTGTCATTGTACTTTTAAACAAACAACTAAGCTTAACTTATCTAACTTAGGTATTCATATTTCCCAGTATCAAAGTAACAAGCAATTTTTATGACAACCATTCACAAGTTGAATTTGAATGCCCTATAAGCCCACGCCCTAAAATAGCCTCAAGAGTTTTTATTCAACACATTGTATGAATTCTTATGAAATTACAGTGAGTATACCATGTTGCCCAAGCAAATGAGTGACACATAATACAAAAAAAGGCCGTGTGCAGTGTGTCTGTATGTGTTTATGAATATAAATCACTTTCTCATTCACAGCACACCACATTAACAGTTAATGGGACATAACCACTGTATATAAACTCTACACTACTGTATTCATGTTCTCAGGTGGAAAACAAACATGTACTGAAGGACACAATGATTTATTACGCTGTTTCACAGTTCATAAAACACCTTTAACATTTAGTCTTCATATTGACTCAGTTGTTGTTAGAGAGTGTCAGGTGATTAGTAAAAATGAAAAGAAAGCAAAAATTACTTCCAGGCATTTTTTTTCTCTGTGGACTTTGGTTAAGTGGAAAGTATATTTTTTCTTCTATGGAAGATCAACTATGCAAATAATAGTCAAGATTGCCTGAGCACGCTGCATGTATCATCAACGCTTATAATGACAGAGTCGGTTCATAATTTTTATTTATGGTTTTCCAAAAATAACAGTAGTTGGCTGGGGGTCATATACACGGTTAAAAATGGCCAAGAATTAACTCAAGATTAAGGTTTTTTTTGGGGGGTGGGAAAATTCATCAGAAAAGTATGGACATTGAACCACAACCCGACATTGGCCTAAACCTTGATCACTTTTTAATGCCAAGGGAGTCATGTCACATGTTACAACTTTTTACAGCATGTGTTATAGTGATCATACTGTACGTATTTTTCTACACAAGTCTGTTGTTTTATTTCACCCCTCCTAACCACCAGGGGCAGCGTGTAACAACTGGATTCTTGTGCACTTGGCAAGATCTTCAGGCAAGGTCACATAAGGACGTTTTCTATAAATACTGCCGTTCTTTTAAATTATTTAACTAATAATTTGGATTAATGGAGCTATTACAGTAGCATAGCAGTTGTTCACTCATCATCCTTGTACACAGACCTTCACTTATTAACATCGAATCTCGTAAGGAAAACTTGATTCCCACTGATTTTCAGCTCTTTTTGTCAGAACAGGTTTTCCCTCCGTGCCAATGTTCAGACTGGATTGTTTCCATAATTCACACTTTACCGATTGTGGAGCCACTGCCAGTGTCAACACATCATGCGTAGATGGCAGGTTTCAATACTGATTGGAGTCTGGCCCAAGAAACAACTGATTAGGACAGCAAATAGACAAAAAGCACTGAAAATGATCAGGGTATTTTTCTCGACATCGGGCTAGTTTTTGCCAGGGTACCACAGCACCGTCATATTTGTTCAATGTTCAGGTTGCGCTGATGTTTTTTAAGGACACTTCTCAATACAAGAGCCATTATGATTTTGACATTGTACAGTATATCATATACAAGTGGAAGTAATGTGGACCTGTGCAAGTATCTGCAACTTATTACAGGTTATATAGAGATAGTTGGAAATTTATGTATTATTAAATAATAATTTAATTAAATAAATACTGGCAAACATTCCCTTAATGAGATGATTTGTACCATTAATTAGCCTTAGCCTAGATACAGTATACATATGAATACAACTGGTACAGTACATCTCATAGTTGCATGTCGCAGTTATCGTAATATGTGTCAAAATAATCACACTGTCATTTTTTGGGGGATCAAATTGTGCAGCCTTAATGACTGCTAAAAAGAATACTAGTTCCAATCCACCCTAAATATGTACTGCATATGCAGTCAGTAAAAGATCTTTCTGATGTTTCTTTTATAAAAGTACCACAACCACCCACTGGAGCCCAGCATGGGACCTCAGCCATGTGCTGGAGTCCTTCAAAGACTTTTCTCATAAGTCCATAGGTTCTTCTGAGTCTGAGAAAGTTTTTAAAAAAGTTAAAGGTATGACAGTGGTATTATGCATCATAGTGGAACCCAGGCTAATTGTAACACGTCGTAACAAGTAAGTTATTAAGTCACACAGGTTAGTCAAACCAAGGTGCTACATACAAGAATAAGAAGCCTAATTAGCTGACTAGCTGAGACAAGACAGATTGTCAAGGCAACATAAATTAGCAATATAAGTGGTAAAGCGCTCGCCCTATCATCCGGAGATCGCTGGTTCGAACCCCGGGTGATGCTGTTTTCCTCTCATAGCCGGAGGCACAGAGAGAGCTGATTGGCCGAGCTCTCTCAGGGGGGAGGGATGAGAGGTACTTGCACTCCCACATTAATCACGGCTCTACAGCCAATCAGGGGCGTCTGTGAGCTCGCGCACGTGGAAGGAGCGGCTAGCGCTTTCCTCCAAGTGTGTTACTCCGCCCCTAATGGTGCGTGAGAAAGCAGTTCGAAAAGATGCGGTCGGCTGACGTCACGCGGTTCGGAGGAAACACGTGATAGTCTTCGCCCTCCCGGCTGAGTGGTAGTGGTAGCCTTAATGTGGGAGCCCCCTAGTGACGGGGAGGAATTGGCCACGACTAATATTGGGGAGAAAAATTGAAAAAAAAAAAATTATAAAATTTTTTTTTTTTTAACAATATAAGTTAACAAAAACCTAACTAGCTAACTTAGAAACCTAATTAGCTGACTAGCTGAGGCAAGATAGATTAACAGTTAAAAAAATTTACAGAAAAACTACAGTACCTATGGTTTATACAAAAGAGAAACAGTAAGCAGTAAATGTAATTCCATATAAATAGCAAAGATACTCCAACTGTAAAAGAAAAACATGGATTTTTTTTAAACCTATAAATCTTGACTGCTGGTGACATTATTTTTGGGTATAGGAGGGTATTCATGGTGTCAAAATGACCCTAAATGTTCCCTCTTTTTTTTAATACATCTTGTTTAAAAAAATAAAACGCTGTCCCTACTGTATCCCAGCAATCGGAGATGATACAGTAATTACGTAACATGGTATGAACCATAAATCTGAAAATATACATCATTTAAATCAACCAAAATATGACTTAGTGCTTGAATTGATGCGACAAATAGTGGATTCATGTTACCTAAAATTAATTGCACCTTTATACAACACAATCACGCATTTTATTATACGAATCTGGATTTTTATTTCTGAAAAGCTGCTTTCAAACAATGCCCATTGTTAAAAGCTCCATACAAATAAAATGTTATTATATATGTTCCCTGATGGTTATCTGGGATTCTTAGAACAGCAGATCTATAAAAAAAATTGTGTTTACTGGATAGTTGATAAATAATTTCTATTCATTATTTACATAATAATAATAATAATAATAATAATAATAATAATCACATATTTCAAACATTTCTTCCATTAATTTTTTTAACTACTGTACAGTGACCAGTAGTGTAACCGTGTTGTTCTTTTCTATTTAAAAAATTCATTGTGATTTTATCTGTCAGTCAGCTGACGGTAGTAACATTTAAAAGCACTGGGTTGGCAAGCAATAAAACTGTAACTGCATGTTTCTTAAGCTACGGTAACCTTTTACCACACACACACACACACACACACACACACACACACACACACACACACACACACACACATACACACACACACATGTTAACCCTCACATTCCGATGCAGTAGCATAGCCAATAAACTGCTTTTACAGTGTGTCTGGTAGTGTAACATCTGGGCGTGCTGTAGCCTGTTAAAAGTTAAGCTAAAGACAAATGCTGTACAACTCCCCCTATTCCACCTCCATGGTCTATCCAAAAGAGTAATCTTCTCTGAACATTTGAAACTCATTCACTTCGTGGGAAGTTCTTACCCCCCAACCCCTGAACCCCCCCCCCCCCCCCCAAGGGTGATGTCTGTTCTGAGAGATTCCATGTTTGTCTGATGAACTTGGGGTTTTCAAGATTTTCAATTTACATCAGTTCATTTCCACCACAGGAGTTTTCTATTCTTCTTTTCCCCCTCTTAATTTCTCACCCTTTATCTCTCTCTTTCCCCCTCTCCTTGGCTTTGTGAGTTGTGTGTCAGTCCTCCCTTTCCCCGGCCTCTTTGCTTGGTGAGGCTTTAATTCTGTTTTGTTCTTTTTCCCCTCAATCATGTTCTTTTAACTTGCGACTTTACCTCTTTTTCACCTTTTTTGGTTCAACAACTTTCTCAGATCTTTGTAGTGCCAAAAGTGCCCACTGTCTCACCCTTCTCACTTTCTCTCTCTCTCTCTCTCTCTCTCGCTCTCTCTCACCCACACACACTTTTTAATCTTTAATCTTTCTTTGAACCTCCCGCCTTTCACTAATCTGCAACTCCTTTCCTGTCGGCCAGGCTAATACTTCTCCCCTACTCATTCTTTTAACCCCTCTTCATTTTAGAAATGTTCCATATGGTATGGACTTTAAGATAAAAGACCACACTATTGAATATTTGATGTAACAATTCTCATATAACAAGCAATTCACACACACACACACACATGCACACACACACACACACACACACACACACACACACACACACACACACACACACACACACACACACACACACACACACACACACGCCTAGAGCTAGCCTAGTTTAAATGTTTTTCATTACATTGAACTGATTGAATTGGTTCTTGCCTGAACCAATATGGCAGAGGTGTTGATATATATTCCGGTGGCTACTGTGCCATCTAGGTATTTATGTCTATGTGCATAGGGGCTGATAAAAGCTATAGTCCAGTGTCTCCATAGTGATTTCCTGAAATTTCCTGGCTAACACAATGAAAAACCATGTCAAGAGGGGGTCCTGGACAGTCATCAGATGGCTGGAGAGCTAGAGAGAGTAAAGAGGTTCAAAGTTGAAAGGGTTCATGGAAGACAGCTGTTCTGTGTAATAGTGGTGGTAGAGTGTTAAGTGGCATCCTTGGAATGGCACGGAGAGAAGGCAAAATCCTCAGCTTTTGGTCTGACCTAGGCTGTGAAGATCACCCTATTGACCTTCATTTGAATCTGGGCCGTGGAGGTTGCCGTGTAGACCTCCAGTTAGAGCTTGGTATCATTGAATGTCCTGTTGATCTTTAGCTGGAATTTTGTAGGTGGATTTGGAGGTGGTTCTATCAGTCTCTATTTGGGGTTGTGCATGGGAGAGCCAACCTGGAGCTTATCAGCCTCAACCTGTTTTGCTATTGTCATGTTTGCTCTCTCTGCTCACCTGCTCATCCATCTCATTTTCTCTCAGGAATGAACCTGCTCAATGATATAATTGTCTTTTAAAAACCTTATCAAATCACAAGGACAAAACTAAAATCAGATAAACTCACAAGAACTAAACTAGTAACTAGGAACCAATAAGCTAATGTAAAAATGGCAAACACATAAGAGAAGTGAGACAAACACATACAGCAGTGATCAAGTAACAAACATTTTATCTACACACCACTCATAAACAACACACAAAACAAGTGATGTGATCAAGGGCATGCCACATTAAAGAAGTAGTAACTCACTAGTCCAGCACCAAAAACTGCAAAATCGAAAATAAATGCGCAAATAAATAATATAAGATATTATATACACATATAATGATTTTATATGTAGAGCATCATGTGTTTTACAACTAAAAACAAGTAATCATTAAACATTAAATCACTTAGTATAGAGTTGAATCTTGCTTGCAAAATGTGAAATCAACAAAGTCTCACTGGTGTTACCATAGCAACTCGGACCACCAGCAGAATGCCAAGTGTGTGCGACTGCACCGCTGGCACTGCAGGGTTTCCCACCCATCACTGAACGGGCTCGCTCATTCCACTCCACTCCTCATCATGCATGGACATCTGATAAGCTGGTGCAGTTAAAAGGAAGAGCAGGATGGATTATTTGATTTCTTGCAAAGCTGCAAATAGAAGGACACTTAATCACCTAGCCAAATGCATTCATAGTTAATCAAAGCAGCACAATTCGTCTCTATTTGTAATGCAGGCAAAATGTACCTACTGTAAAAGCTATTTATTGAACTTTGCATGCATTAATTATGAACGTGAAACACCCTTTTCAGTCCTTTCACCCTCACAAACAAAATAGTGCCTTTAACCATCAAAACATTTAACCATCACAAGCTTCTGTATATATGCATAATCTGAAGGCATGATTCAGCATGATTTATATCAATGAGGTGATCAGGGTTGAAACCCCTAACATACATGACCACAATACTAGTATTAATGCTAATGTCAAATTACTGAGTGTGGGTAGTGAATTCTTATTCAACTGAGTGATCATACCATATTGTCAGAACGATTCCTGATCTGGATGTAGGTACGAACATGGCTTCTGAACAGCAGAGTTACATGATTCAGCATGAATAAAAGTGAGACTTTTTATAGATGGCATTTCAAACTTTAATTTGCCTGGGTAAACTCCAATACACCCTCTCATGCTCAAAAAATTGCTTAGTCATTTGCTAAATTTGCCAAATCATGAACCATAGTTGGGATGCCAATCCACTGCAGGTCATCTCACACGCATACCTATTTGGAGACTCATTCACACCTGTAGTTGGGCATGTACAGTATTGTCTTGCACCATGCATTTTTTATATTAAATTATGTATGTCATCTCAGGGAGTTTTTCCTTGTCGCTCCTGGCTTGCTCCTCCGGACCAAACTCAGGACTAATTTGTTCCAAAAAATTTTAAATCTGTAAAGCTTCATTGCACAAATGACCACTGTTAACAATTGTTATACAAATAAAATTGAATCGAATGAAATGTTCTAATCACCGGATTGATCACCTGTCATCATCTGCACTTGTTTCTCACTGGTTCATGCCTTAGATAAGATGCTTTTTATGCTTAAATGATTCATAGGTCACTGTGTGTGTTAACAAATGAAGAACATTCCTCTGAAACTGCTCAGGTACAGGGACTGGACTGGACATGAGAGCCCAAAACTTGCCAAAAATAAGAGCTGAAAAGAGTCTCAGGACTACTTCAAAAATACAAAAGTTTCTAGTTCTTTGGAAGCTTAATATGAAGAAATGAGGGTTGGCTCAAGGCGTTTGCACAGTAGTGTTTAAAAAGACAATCTGTAAGAATTCTAGTTAAGTTAAGCCTTTATTTGTCACATACATTACAGCACAGTGAAATTCTTTTTTCACATATCATTGTATCTGGGGTCAGAGCACAGGTAAGCCATTATTCAGCGCCCCTGGAGCAGATACAGTAGGGTTAAGGGCCCCCTTGCTCAAGGGCCCAACAATGGCAACCTGCTGGAGCTGGGGCTCGAACCGCTGACCTTCTGTTCAGTAACTCAGTACCTTAGCGATATTGGTCTAACAACCAAGGTTTATTTAGTAGTGCTTTAAACTTATATTATGTATAAATGAAAAGCTTTGTTCTTTATGCAATGACCACAGTTAACAAATCCCTCCCTATAATTGCATCTTGTTTCAGGCCATAGAACGGCACGGGCAAATTTTTTACCTTCTCAGGTTGCTTATGGGTATAATGAGGTCTTCTCTTAGCATTGCTTTCAACCCTGCAACGGGGGCCTCCGTAACACACTCCCTGTTCCTTCGGTTCTTCACTGAAGATGTCGAGTTGGCGGCTCTCCACGTGGCATTAAAGCGCTGCGACATTCCTGCTGTCTGCACTTAATCTGTGGTGTCAGCTTGGGTTAGCTGGGCCGCACTGGAGTCGATGGAATATTAAAAAGCCCAGAGGCAGAATTCCTCTAGAGATGAGGTGAGGAGTACAAGAGAAAAGACAAAGATGCAAGAATGAGAGAAGTGCTATCAGCTTGCTATGATATCACAGCTGAACTGTTCGAGCTCCAGAAAGTAACTGCCATGTTTTAATTCATGGGTTCATTTACAATGATACATTTCTCCCTACATAAAATT
>CM060106.1:47486915-47516915 GCA_030522415.1 Channallabes apus
ATGCCTCTACGCAGTTCCTCTGACTTACACGCACTTATTAATAAAACTGAGAGACCAGTTCTGAGAGTTTGTAAAAATTTTCATCTACTGCATACCTCAATGAATGCCCGTAATGTGTGAATGCGCATGTGAAGGTCATACGATGGGCATAAAATGGGAATAAGTACAATGGTGATCACCATTAGCCACTATGGTCCCTAGTTATACTACAGACTATTTATCAAAGCATTACAAATTGAAAAATCATTGATACATTAGCGTTTCAGAGATTGCTTCGTATTACCCACAAGATTATAACTAGAACTACAGTAAATTGTTGTAATGGCACTCCTGCTGATACACAACTGATACACAAGTGACAGCTACATCAAGCAGTGAAATTCCTGAGTTATTTTCTATCTTCGATCTATTTTGGATCTACGGATTTACTTCTTAGACAAGGGTAGAATCGAATGATTTTCAACTGAGGTGTTGTTTGATCTTTTTCCATTTTAGAACAAATATGAACAATCCTAAAACAGCTACATGATGTACTGGCATCGCAGCCAGCGGGTATTCCCACTACACACTTGAGAAAAAAATGGCATGGTACTGTATGATGAAGATAAATGAATGATATTATGAGGATGAATGAACGAAGCCTAATACAACTTCATTTATTTATGAAACCCTTTTTTTGTCTAAATTAATTATTTTAATATCCTTTAAAGAGAAGGAAATAAATTTTTTTTATTTAAAACACACCTATGAAGCAGTATAAAAACCTTAAAAGTGCTCTTTTTTGAAAGAGAAGTAATTAAAGTAAAAACCTTGATCAGACTCCAAATGAAAACTGGGGGTTGAAAAAGAAAGGGGGGGGGGGACCTTCAAATTTCATTTCATGGGATTCAGCTTTAGGCTTTCAGAAATGTCCATCATACAGTAGATACGATCAATACAATTCTTAGGAAATTTTTATAATATTTTTAACTACTGTATGTATACACACTTCAAATAAAGTATTACCTTTTTTTTAATTAAACCTGATAGCTGTACCGTTGTCAGTGTGTACAGCGAAGGACCTGCAATGATGAGTGTACAGTATTTAAGTGAGAAGTAATTAAGCTTACACAATGTTGAACATGCTGTTTGCTATAAAATATAGAATATCTAATAAATTCTACATTGTTCAAAGCTTTGCAGAAGGAAGGACAAGAAGTCTCTTGAGACACATTGTCCTGTTCTGTCTGTAGGCTTATTTGTTCTACTCTCAGGAGATTTTTGCTTCCTTTCCATCGTCAGCCGTTTGAAGGCAGTAGGAAGCCCAGAGTGCAGGTATCTCAGGTGGATTTCCAAGACAGCAGAGCATGAACACACACCCTCACACAGTCTTATTATACAGTAAAGTAACACGACAGCTGTCTTGTGTTAGCAGCATACTGTGGTTTCATCCTATAATTATTAATCGATTGGAACAAATTCAGCTTTGATGATAGATTTCTGCTAATGTGGTTTATATAGAGAGGGTGTGTTTCTGTGTTTTATGGGTTGTGCCTAAACCCAGTATTTATGAATGGGAACATAATCTGTTTCCCAAGTGTATACTGCCCTTCAAAGGCAAACTGTAGTAACAATATTGTAGTTGTGGTATTTTTCCTTTCTATACAGCCAAAATATGGTATTGGTGCTCAAGAATGTCTTATCTAAATGAAAAAGTTAATTTTTAGATTGGATCATATACTGTAGCACCATTTGTCATAATACTTATTATACTTTTTTTTTTTTTTGTAAATATGCATACTTTATATTTTTCTCAGATAAAAAGGAACACATTTACTAAATACAATTTTAATTCTATGAAAATTATTTATTATTATCACATATGCTTCTAGAAGTGGACACCAATTTTAGTATCAATCATATTAATAAAGTATGAAATTCATATTCATTACTAATTTGTATTGTACTAATACGTATTTGTATTTCTCTACCCATCCCGAGGCATCGGGAGATTTTGCCAGCTTCAGTAGACAAAGGCCGACCCTGCGAGGTTCCTGAGGCATCCAGAGAAGGAGCAGCTCCAACTGGATTCAGCTTTATGATGGTTGGAGCTACACATGCTGCTCCTGTGCTTCCAGTGATCCAGACCTCATCTGCCCTCTGCACCTACTGACTCGTCCCTATGCTGAACTGGTCTTCATGTCAATTTAAATAATTTCTGTCATATTGAATTTTCACCTGCACAACACACAAGATGTTATATCATTTCTATCTGTTATCGCCCAAATGAGGATGGGTTCCCTGTTGAGTCTGGTTCCTCTCAAGGTTTCTTCCTAATGCCATCTCAGGGAGTTTTTCCTTGCCACCGTCGCCGTCACCCTTGGCTTGCTCATCAGAGAGATTTCATTCATTCGTCTCATTATTATCTGCACATTTTTCTCACACATCCACACTTCCAATTATTTTCTTTTCTATAATTATTATTATTATTTGTTTTTATTTATTTATTTATTTTCTATTATAATTTTATTTATTTATTTATTATTTTATATATAATTATTCTATATATAATATATAATTTTTTTTGTTTTGTTTGTTTGTTTGTTAAATTTCTTTAATTTTTGTGAAGCTGCTTTGAGACAATGACCATTGTTAAAAGCGCTATATAAATAAAATTGAATTGAATTGAATTGAATTAATATAATCATACTTCATAAAGAATGTGAATAATTTGAATTTTAAATTATTTTTTAAATATATTGTTTGAAGCGCCAGTATAATGCTGAAAAAAAGGCCATTTTTAGGGCACATATAAAATCATCTCTTTAAAATGTCTATTATTCATTTCATTTTTAAAATGGTAATTCATATCAAACCAAATGTTGGTTTGTATTCTATGGTTGCAATGTGACAAAGTGAAAATGCAAGATATTTTGAGTAAATATTCCCCTTTACTGAATGTGGTTATGATTTGGGTTAATTTTGTTGGGAATACATGTACAATACAGATGTTCGATGTTTGAACACTTTACATGAAAGTAAATGAGAAGTAAAACAAAGATGTTAGAATAGGAAGGCAAGGAAGGAAAGGGACAAAGCGTACAGGACAAGAGAGAAAATATGAATGAGATACAAAGAGGTGGTAAATGATGGAAGAATAGAAGAATTGATGACAGGAGAAAGAAAGCAGACCAAAAGGAGGATAGTAGAATGGTAGAGCAGAAAGAAAAGGAGTAAAGCTGCACCCATACACACCTTGCCCTGAGAGAAGCTGGACAGAGACAATAAAATACAGTAAGCCTAAAATTTTCTCATTCCACAGTGCTGAAGAGTTTCTCACTTCCATAAGGATGGAAAAAATAGAAAAAGCTGTACAGTGATGTAAAAACTTACTGTTTATTGAATCGACTTATTAAATTCATTAAAGATGGCAGATCCATACTTTTTTATACAAACAATTTTCTGATTTATATATAATGGTATCTGAGAAGAAAGCTTCATTTTGAAGGCATGGTTAATTGTTGTACATACGTGGGGCGTTCAAGTCAAACCAGGACCTGTGTTGAAATTTCTCATAAATAAAGGCATGACATTTACAGAAGACTTCAACACAGTACAGTGATGAGACTCTTAGTCACAGTAAAATATTTGAATGGTGCAAACATATTAAAGAAGGCCGTACGATTTTAGTCAAGGTGGCTCAGAGCTCACTGGAGTCGTTCCCATCAACATTCAGCGGGTGGAACGCCTGATCCTTGAAAATCGATGGATAACTTGTCACCAACTTGACGCATCTGTCTGTGAGAACTGTTCACTTAATCATTCACAGACACCACTTGCACGTTACAGGAATGGGAATTATTGCACCTTCCCCAGTACAATCCTGACCTTTCAACAGGTTTTGGCCATTAAATGAATTTGTGGGAGGCCAGCATATCACACCAAGCACTAGTAAAACACTGGCAGTGCATTAGTGTAGCGGTGAACTTTAAATATAGAAATAAAGGGAAATCAAGTTTTTACTCTTATTATTCTGTTATTCTGCACAATCCAAATTCCCAGTTTGATTAGTGTGTCATTGATAAATATTCTACAGTATATTACAGAAATCCATTTCTGCAAAGAGGGACAAAATTAGGCTTATTTCTGTAAGGTTGTTTTCATGCTTGCATTTATTTTTTGGGGGGATTTTCTGCTCATAAAGAGTGGTCTGGGGTTTGCTGCAAATTATACGGAATTAGGGGGGATTCGGGCCACTATAAAAAAAAAACAGGCATTTTTCTCAGAATTCTAACTTTTTTTCCATCTAAAAGTCTTTTTGCATCCAAGAATGCACATAAAAAAGTCGGAACTTCCTTTCATTATTCTTCTTCTTATTAATTCATTTATTATAATTTTTTAAATAGTTGCTCTAATCCTCGTATTCGAAATATGGTCCAAATATGTTTCATCGTCATTTTCTATTACTGTTTCCATTTTTGTAATGCCTAGTAAAGGGTTATTATGGTGATTAATTTTATGAAACATTGCATTAATGTTATAAGGTTTAATTCCAACACACTTAAATAAAAAAATGAACACCAGACATTTCAGTATGATTAATCAATAGTATTACTACTGTGCAAACTATGAAATGTTACATTACGTGACATGTTTTTCATATTATACATTATTTTAAATGAAGAGCAACTTATAACAATACATTTCAATGTAGTTCATGATTCACTCATTAGTTCTCAGTAAGTGTCCATTTGGTATCATTTACTATGAATGCACGACTGTGTGAATGGCGACGGATGACATCAAATCAGCTGATAGCTTCATGTAAGAAATGTGATTAACCACAACCAAATCCAATCGCATGATGACAAACAAACATATTCAGTACCTGTGAGCCAACTGTGACAGTGAAGACCAATGTTTTCATTGATATTCAGTAACCACTTTAAAATGGTGGGGTTTGCATAGGATCCACGAATCCACAGTTATTGTCCCCCCCCCCTTCGGGACAATTAATTAGCTGAGGCTATTTCAAATTGGAATGGGTGTAGAAATAAAGAGAAACTTACAAGATTTACAGTACTATCCACCACCTCTGTTTTTTTTTCTTATTGCCTTTTTTTCTACATACAGAAGTACCTACAATAATTTAAAACTACTTCCACCCGGCGTGTGAGGGAGTAATACACCCATCTCAAGGCACCATGCAGACACATTTACATCTACAATTTGTATTACTAATCTGTGTACTGGTATGGTTTTGAGGATTTAAAGAAACACTGAGAACCCAGAGAAAGTTCAAGCATATGGATTGTACTGTATAATAAACTATAGCAGCACTGTCCTCTGTACCCATAGTAGATATACTGTATGGATTTAAGGCTGGGTAAAGTAAATATTAAGAATTATGGACATTGCACAGTATTCCATCTTTATTAAAATCCCACATGATGTGGAAAGCATAAAGGCATTTACACACATTTAAAAAGTGTATGATGTTAATTGACCTTTAGTCTGCATTATAATTGGTTCTCTGAAGTTCAATTTACTCTTGTGGGAGTCTCTTTGATTTCTGAGCTGGGAACTGGGAACAATTAAAACATGCAATAACCTAATTTGCATATGGTTTTCTTCCCGTACTTTGCATGTGACACAAATATTATGTGTGTTTGCAAGCGTGGCAGTTCACCATCAGCATAATATAGTACCAATATGCAATGTTCAGTACTGTGTAAAAGTCTAGCTCCACCCCACATTACCTCATATTTTGTTTCCAAAGAGCCAAACTTTCTTGTATTTTTAATGTAGTCATGAGGAATAGTTCTACAGGCTTGCATTTTTTGGCTCTCATTTTCAGTTCAGTCCCAGTTTTAAATGTTTTTTTCTTTTTACTTAAGCCACTAAGTTACAGTGGTGTGAAAAACTATTTGCCCCCTTCCTGATTTCTTATTCTTTTGCATGTTTGTCACACTTAAATGTTTCTGCTCATCAAAAACCGTTAACTATTAGTCAAAGATAATATAATTGAACACAAAATGCAGTTTTTAAATGAAGGTTTACGTTATTAAGGGAGAAAAAAAACTCCAAATCTACATGGCCCTGTGTGAAAAAGTGATTGCCCCCCTTGTTAAAAAATAACTTAACTGTGGTTTATCACACCTGAGTTCAATTTCTGTAGTCACCCCCAGGCCTGATTACTGCCACACCTGTTTCAATCAAGAAATCACTTAAATAGGAGCTACCTGACACAGAGAAGTAGACCAAAAGCACCTCAAAAGCTAGACATCATGCCAAGATCAAAAGAAATTCAGGAACAAATGAGAACAAAAGTAATTGAGATCTATCAGTCTGGTAAAGGTTATAAAGCCATTTCTAAAGCTTTGGGACTCCAGCGAACCACAGTGAGAGCCATTATCCACAAATGGCAAAAACATGGAACAGTGGTGAACCTTCCCAGGAGTGGCCAGCCGACCAAAATTACCCCAAGAGCGCAGAGACAACTCATCCGAGAGGCCACAAAAGACCCCAGGACAACATCTAAAGAACTGCAGGCCTCACTTGCCTCAATTAAGGTCAGTGTTCACGACTCCACCATAAGAAAGAGACTGGGCAAAAACGGCCTGCATGGCAGATTTCCAAGGTGCAAACCACTTTTAAGCAAAAAGAACATTAAGGCTCATCTCAATTTTGCTAAAAAGCATCTCAATGATTGCCAAGACTTTTGGGAAAATACCTTGTGGGCCGACGAGACAAAAGTTGAACTTTTTGGAAGGTGCGTGTCCCGTTACATCTGGCGTAAAAGTAACACAGCATTTCAGAAAAAAGAACATCATACCAACAGTAAAATATGGTGGTGGTAGTGTGATGGTCTGGGGTTGTTTTGCTGCTTCAGGACCTGGAAGGCTTGCTGTGATAGATGGAACCATGAATTCTACTGTCTACCAAAAAATCCTGAAGGAGAATGTCCGACCATCTGTTCGTCAACTCAAGCTGAAGCGATCTTGGGTGCTGCAGCAGGACAATGACCCAAAACACACCAGCAAATCCACCTCTGAATGGCTGAAGAAAAACAAAATGAAGACTTTGGAGTGGCCTAGTCAAAGTCCTGATCTGAATCCTATTGAGATGTTGTGGCATGACCTTAAAAAGGCGGTTCATGCTAGAAAACCCTCAAATAAAGCTGAATTACAACAATTCTGCAAAGATGAGTGGGCCAAAATTCCTCCAGAGCGCTGTAAAAGACTCGTTGCAAGTTATCGCAAACGCTTGATTGCAGTTATTGCTGCTAAGGGTGGCCCAACCAGTTATTAGGTTCAGGGGGCAATTACTTTTTCACACAGGGCCATGTAGGTTTGGATTTTTTTTCTCCCTAAATAATAAAACCCCTCATTTAAAAACTGCATTTTGTGTTTACTTGTGTTATCTTTGACTAATAGTTAAATGTGTTTGATGATCAGAAACATTTTGTGTGACAAACATGCAAAAGAATAAGAAATCAGGAGGGGGGCAAATAGTTTTTCACACCACTGTACCTATCAATAATTCAAGCAAAAGAACAAAAAAATATGTAACTCATGAACCAGTGAGAAACAGGTGCAGATGATGACAGATGATCAGGTTAGTGATTACAGATGATCAGTCTGGTGATGCTGAATGCTGAGGGGTTGGAGCAGATGAGAGGGGAAATGAGGTTGCTGCTGAGGTTGTTACAAATATTTTTTAAAAACTATTTAGGCACTTTGCAGGATGCCACAGTAAATCATTTGTTCCAATTCCTTTAATTTAATCTACATAATTTTATTTAACTTAATATGAATAAAATGAGGTATAATATGACATCACACATAATGCTCAAACTGAAAGCTGCTGATTTTGTGGCATTCGTATGCTCTATACAAGAACAGTGAACATTTTATTCATAACTGATGTTGTTACATGAAGAAATTTTTTTCTCATTTCATGCAGCAGTTGTTTTGTGCTGATTACAATAGACTGCTGGCTTCAGATGACTCCAAAGAAAAATGGAGCAGTGTTAGGTCTGGTTCTATGCAATCTTCTATTGTTAGTTTCAAAGCTATATACTGTATACTGTATGTCATTAAAGCTCAGGGTCATGCCTTTATGGCTATAATATGTGAAGTTAACACTTCTTCATTTTTTCCTCATAACACATATTTGTAAATTAATCTGGCACAAAATGGATTCCTTTTTTTTAAACAAGCCTCATGATTGCAGCCAGTGAACTACTTTCTGCTCTCACTAGCGGCAAAGACAAGGCTCAGGAGTTAAACACTCCCAGTATTTGCTTGTGCAATTTATCTGATTATGCATGCAAATTAGTGCTCATTATTTTGGATCTTATAAATCAGAGCTTGTGCATTTTAGTCTGACTCTCACAGTGTTATCTGATGTGCTGGGATTATGGGAAATTTAAGAGCTCTCATTCCTAAAGCACAACACAAAAACGACAAAGAGTTATACAAAGAAAAAAAAGAAGACACTAATTAATTACTGGGTCTAAACAGATGCTAATTAATTTAGTAAAATTATCTGCAGAGTTCAGAGTAGTATTTTAGTAATTTAGTATTGATGAATCTTATTAGAGTAATCCACATCTAGTTGCTGTAAAGGTGTACTGTCGCCTAGTGCGCAAGATCTTTAAAATTCTGATTTTTGTCATTCACCTGAGTGGGGAAAAAGTCACCCATTTACTTTTGTGTTTTTGGAGCAAAGCTGTTACAGATTATTTAAATTTAGGACTGACAGTTTCTAAACAGCCTGTTTATCAACATAAAAGTAGCACTTCTAAATGTAAAATGTTTTCTTTAAGCTTACCCTCATTTTTAAAATTAAGAAATACAAAATTATTTATTATTCTTAATGCCCTGCTATGGATTGTCCAAGCCTCCTGGGATAGGCTTCAGGTCCCTGCGACCCTAAATACAGGATAAAGCGGTATAGAAGATGAGATGAGAGATTATTCTTAATCTAAACAAATTCACAATAACTTGTTGGATGTCCATTTAGAATTTTACTTATTAACTTATTTACTACAAAATAAAAATAAATTTTTTTTAGAAAATTTAACGAGACACTGATTTTAAAAAATCCAAAAACAATCTATATATATTTCCTGTTCTCGCACAGTAGATGTGTATACTTTTAAAAAGTTAGAGACACATATTTGCCAGCAGATGGCACTGGCCACCACTCACTCACTCATCGTCTATACCGCTCTATCCTGTATACAGGGGCTCCGCGGGCCTTTGGATTGTGGCATGAAACCGGAATCATCTCCACTGAACACCTTTGGGATAAATTGGAGCACATCCAAATGAGTCCCAGGCCTCCTTGGTCGACACCATTGTATTTGTATTGAATCCCTATAAAATAAAGCTAAAAGTTCTCTCAGTTCACATCTTGAATGCTTTACAATCTATTGTTGTGGTGTCCAGAGGCAGTAATATGAAAATTGTGTCACTGTCCAAAGACTTATGGATCCAACTGTGTATTTGACAGTTTTACTAAAAGTTAATAAAATTAAATAACTGGTTAGTGATATTAGAGCATCTTATTTATTTGATGATCCAATAATTATATATGTAAACATAAGGACTTTATATTGCTTAAAACCTTTTTTTTTTATTAATGAAAATCATCACAGCAACAAGACTTAAAACTTCTTTTGCACATTATGTTCTAGTTTCAGGGCCTAGGTTATGGATATCCATATATAATATGGATACTGTTAAATCTTGGATTGCGAGCTTAATTCTTTCTGGAAGCGAGCTTGTATATCAAAACACTCGCATATCAAAGAGAGTTTCCCCATATGAAATAATGAAGGCTCAGATGACTTGTTCCACAGCCCAAAAATATTCATATAAAATAACTAATACAAAATCTAAAATAAAAATAAAACAAATTACCCTGCACTTTACCTTTGAAAAGAAGAGGAGGGGAGCTACTGTGCAGGACAACTTTCACACACACACACACACACACACACACACACACACACACATACACACACACACACACACACACTAACAGTCACTACACTTGGACACAAAACAGTGCTTTACGGGTGTGCACACACATGGCCAGAATGTTGTAATAAACAGTGCATGCGCGCACGGATGTTGATTACAAAACTGGGAGATGTTTACCCATAATCCCACAGCATGAGAGAAAGAAAAACCAGTGGCTCAGTTGTGATTACGTGACGCACAGCAGACAAAGTGCATGCGTACTACTGATATGTCAAGACCGCTCTCATTTATTACGTTAAAATGTCTTAAAAATTGCACTCGTCTTGCAAAACGCTCACAGACCAAGTTACTTGCAATCCAAGATTCCATTTTATATATATATAAAATAATACTATAATATATAATAATACTATTAAAATATTTTATTTTATCAGTGATAGCAATTGCAAGCCAATAGCAGAAGAAATATGTTTATTAACTGAAGTGACTTGGCCAAGGTTGAGCATTCCTGTGTCATTGCATCAGATGAAATTAGTTCTATACCGATGAGTTAAAAATTCCATGAAAGCCACATGGAATGTTAACGGGCACTTCAGCTCTTCCAAGTTCTTCAAACGTCTTAGCATTTAGAACCAGCAGGAATGTACTTTTATCCTAAACCCACACAGATAACAGTCACTTTCAGAAAATACACTCATTAACGATATTAAAATGCAAAATGTCTGCTGATTGTCTAGTTCAATAACTAATAAGCATTTTCACACTGTCATACCTCTGTGGGCGTGAGGACAACAGAGAGGATGGCTCCATCATCCTCTTCCTCTGCATCAGGTGATGGGACAAACACAGGTTCAGATGGATAGAGGCCTGGCTGATGCCATGACTAACCATTGAACACAAAATCAGAAAGAGACACAATAACAACTGGGATAAAATCAATACCAATTCAATACAGAAAATAGCATATGTATTTACTGTAAAATATGTGGCTTCATTTTCTATATTATTATATGGAAATCATCAAAATGAACTTCTAAAAAGTCGCACTGCTCACTGATATGAGCTTACTTTGAGCTTTTTATTCATCAGGTCCATCTTGATCAGCGAGTCTCCCACCAGATGACCAAAGCCGCAGCCATAGAAATAGCGGTATGGTTTGGTGTTATACTTGTTGTAGTGAATGTGAGGGAAGTCCAAACCACCATACTCCAGCAGTTCATCATCATGCAGATCTTCAGACATGCAGGACACCTTACATGTAATGAAGAATTATATAAGCGATGCAAAAAAATGATAAAAATCATTAACATATGTAAATACATTTGTAGTGGTTTGTGTGACCTATTTCTGTTAGCTGGGCATCCATAGGCAAGATTTTCAGACAGTGAATTCTCTTGCTGCATCATCCTTCCATTAACTAGGAAAATCATGGCTTGGACCTTGTCAGACTATTAGATGTAGAACATTCCTTATTTTAGTTCTGGTAGATAGCAGCATAATAACCAGAGGTAATGCTTCTTCACTAGATCCCAGTATGCCTTGTTGAAAAAGTGGCACTACACTTTAAAGCTCAAAGTAGCCCACAGGGTCTTGGATGGTTAAGGCAGATTTCCTATCCTGACAGTGAGGATTAGTAGGCATGTGTAGCAGGAAGGGGGCCGGTGATGCGCCAGGTGTGAAATCGGCGTAGAATACACAGATAAAGACCAGGTAATCAGTGTAGGGTTACGAGTGATAATAACAAAATGTATTTAGAGGTTGTTTTTTCCACAGTATTTTTACCCACTGTAAGTAATCCTAGCCATGAACAGATCGATCACAATGGAAATCTGTGTCCTTTTTGTCAATAGTGATTCAGTTTGCTAATAAAAGTGCTGAAAATTACTTCAGAAACAATTTGGACACTGTCACTCTCTACATTGTTGTTGGTTTTTTGGCTGCTCCCAGTAAGGGAGCGCCACTGCGGACCATCCGGCCCGTACATACAAGCTTGGCACAGGTTTTACGCCAGATGCCCTTCCTGACACAACCCTCTCATTTTATCCAGGCCTGGGACCGGCACTGCATCCAGTGGTTGGGGTTTGGGCACTGAATTAAAAATAAAAATATTTTTTTTTTTAACAAATCTTGCTCTCTGATTTATAGCTGGTTACAAGAATTAATTTTCAGCAGAGATTGTTTCTTTCTTAGACTACAAATACAGTATCATTAGCAATGGCTTCACTTGTAGTGATAGTTGTAGCTCCACCCAATATAGTGGTTTTGCTCGACCACCAGCACTAATGCAACAGACTGGCTACCCCGTACCAAGTCTATGTGTAATATTTATGTACTCAAAATAATTTCTACACATGGCTAATATTTGATTACTATCAGTCAGATCAGACCTCTCCATCAGCACCCCACCTCATTTTTTTTGAAGCAGACTGCAGAAGCAAAGCTGTTGTGCCGTGTGTTGAGGTTCTGGTTCAGTGGCGTGTCATTATTAATGCAAAGAGGCAGAACAAAGCGGCGAGGAAATGCCATGGATAAGCTGTTGTAAACCTGAGAAAGAAACCAAATATCACCCCAAACACTTACTACTGTACTATGTTTTACTAGTGGCATCTTTAAAACATTCAAACATTACTAACCTCATCTAGTGCTTCTCCTGACTTGCGTAGGTTCTGAAGATTATAAACTTTAATGGCCTGGCCATCATCTGAGCAGCACATATCCACTATGAGGAAGTCATCCTCCTCAAATGCATTGATTTGGTGGAATGTGGATAGAGCCTTGGTGTGGTACTTCACTGGACTCACCTGTTACAAAACCAAGGAAATTAATGCCTGTTAATGCCTTCCAAGAATGTGAGAAATTTCAATGTGTACCATGATCAAGTACATTCTACAAGCATAACTACGAAAGCCGATGCTAAGTTGAGCAGAATACAGTATTTTATAGGCAATAAATAAAGAGTTTAAAGTACTGTAGGACAAAAGATCAAATAACTTCAATGGTTTCGTCTTGGGTGTTAAAGATCACCTTTCCAGTCTGTTTGTTTACAACATGGAAAACAGTCTCCTGTTTCGGGTCCCAGTAGATACAGTCATTTATGCCTTTCCCCCTCATTCTAGATGTCACTATCTTAAGAAGGTCCATCTTTATTGGCTGTTCAATAAACACCACATAGTTTTCACTCATGGCTGGGAAGAAAAAAAAAACAGATGTTCCATATTGGAATGTTTCATACAGTGACTGGCTCACATACAGTACAACGCTAAAATTAAAACTTTAAAGGAGCAACAGTCTTGTTTAACCTTAAAAAAAAAAAAAAAAAAAGGTTAAAACCTTTTAATTAATGGGATGTGATGCCGTATACAGTACAGTATTTTCCCAGCAAGGCCATTCCTGAGAATAACGATATGATAAATAATATCTGGGCAATGCAGCTCAAGGCCAGCTCAAAGTACAGAATAAAAAAAATATATTAAATGAAAGGGGAAAAAAACAGGTAAAGGCAAAATAAAAAAAAACTGAGCTCCTCTCTGAACAAGTGAAGCATAAGAGAAGAAAGAGTCTCCAGTATAATTCAGCCATAACAAAACCAAATACAAAAGCATTATAAGAACAGTGAGGAAGCAATAAAGTTAAGTTAAAATTCAGAATCACTAAAAGTGAGGTTTTATTTATTTATTTATTTATTTAAATGACTGAAGTGGAAAATTAAAGCACAATTTATTTGACTATAGTAAAGTTTACCCTTGGTGCTAAACCTTAATTATTTTTTTATGTACTTTTTTTTTTTAGGTTTTTGCTGTTTGGAACCAAAGCTAGGAAAACGTTTTTTTCTCTTAATCATAAGGAAATATACTCAAATTATATCTATAACAATGTATCTGGTTTTATATTTAAACTTATAACTAATCAATGTCACACTCAAGGTCATGGTATTATACTGAATATCAGCACAGCTGTGATTATAGCCCTTTTATACTACAGCCATTTATTATCAACAGATTATGATTTGTTTGTTTATTTTGACCAGTTTTACAGTATGCTTCTGTGACTGGCAGAACTAACTAACCACGACTAGAGGAGTTGGAGAACAAACAGTTAGCGATCAACACTAAGTTTAACGTTGTGAAAGTACGGTAGTAGAGGTAAGTGACCTATGAGATTTACTTTGTACTGTATTTCCACGTAATCAGCTTTAAAATATCTGCTAACATCCAGGTTCCAGGGTTGAAATCCATATACAGTAGCATTACATGGAATGCTAGTGAACCAAGTAGCACTAATTCTATTTTGAAGACTATCCTGGGAGAATTATTGCACGAGGGGGGTACACCCTGGACAGTATGCCAATCCATCACAGGGCACACATACAGTACACATACCCAAACACTCACTATGGGCAATTTTGGAACGGCGATTAACCTAATCTGCATATCTTTGGACTGTGCGAGGAAACCCACCAAGCATGGGGAGAACATGCAAACTCCATGCACAAATCAAATCGAGAATAAGGCGAGAGTGCTTACCACTACACCATTGTGCCAACTACAGCTAAAAAGTTTTCTATATTTATATAATTTATTACTATATTCTTATTTCCTATTTTATATTTTTTATGTGAATGTTTACTTTTTTATACTCTATTTTTTTTTTATTATATTCTTATTTAATATTCTTTATTTGAATACTCTATTTTCTTTTTAAATGTTTAGGTCATGGGTGGCTGTACAAGCATTTTACTCCATATCATACTGTATGTACTGTATGACTGTTTATGTGACAAATAAAATTTGAATTATTTTTTAAATAGGATGGACGAACAGGGCTTTGGGAGTGATTTGGGATTCAGTCTAGTTAGCTTTGTAAGTTTAAATGACTTAGAAACAATTACTAAATAAATATCCTACCTCTTTCTTGCACTGTGGACTCACCTGTTTTCACACATGCTGGCGACAGACAGTTACAGTAGTGTAATTAACGTCTGTTAGAACACCAGTGAAGCATATATAGATATACTGTATATTCCAGTGCTGTTATGCTCTATATTCAATTCAATTCAATTCAATTTTCTATATTACAGTCATAGAAGAGCATAGAAGATTACTTGGATGGAACTAATTGCTGTATAATATGCAGTAACATCAGATTTTATAATTAAATTGTGTATTTCCGCCATCAACACATTATATTTGACATTGAAAGAGTACGTCAGAACTGATTTTTTTGTTTGTTTTATGTTTAATAAACTATCACCCTGTAAAAACATAACTTAAATCTGAATGACTTAACACATTCCAAAGTTTAGGTCCTTGAGGTTGAGATATTGTATTTTCTCTTTGACTGCATGTAATTAGTATTAAACACTACATTCTTTCATGGACTTCAGGATAATACATGTCAAATGGTTGTTTAGTGAGCTTGAATCCTCGTTAAAAGAAGGTCAGTTTACAATGACTTGTATAATGTTCAAGTTAAATCATTAATGCACCTGCGAGTAGCTGTGATGTGTTAAGTGTGTGTAGTTACCAAAACTGTGGTAATAGGAAGGTTTGTTCTTTTCAGCAGGAGAAATGGAACATAGCACCTCTGCCCCATGCAGCGTTTCATCAGAGTCTTCAGTCTTTGGAGGCACCCTGATAATGTTGTATAACGGTCCTATCAAAAGCATAATGCTCAGTTATGAATTGGCTTAAATCTATCAAATACGTAAAGATATGCATCAAAATCTCACCTTTCCTTCCATAAGAGTTGCCCATGTTGAACACTGTACCATCTGGGTCAACATGGGGGTGGGCAGTCGCACCATTAACAGCAATAAACTTGCTCCAGTCCACCTTTGACATTGTGGAAATATCATAGAATTAAACATGAAAACCAATATCAAATGCTTTTACAAACCTCATGTACAAACATTTTAAAATAGTAACATTAATTTCAAAACAATATGTACAAATATGTGTACAGGTTCAAATGACCTTAATACTTACAGTAGAAGTACTGTAAGTATTCAGACATTTTTGTTATTGTTGTTGTTTGTGCCCAACACTTCCTGTGTATTAATCTACTCTATTTCAAATTTGCACATGATGTTTTGTGATTTAGTGGGTTTACAAACAGGTGCTCTACTTCCTCCCACAGCCCAAAGACATATAGAGTAGTTTAACTGGTGGATTGGCACCCTGTCCGGGGTGTACCCTGCTCCAGGCCTCCTATGCCCCTGTACAGGATAAGCGGTATGAAGAATGATTGAGCGAGTGAGATTGTACTTGAGTAGATAATATGGCGTTATATTCCTGCCACAATTCTGAGCGCGTGGTTTGACATTTTGAGAGCAGACAAAGCACTCTATGCGCGTGCAATGTCTCCACTGCACCCTCAACAGCTCGATTCTCTGCGTGCAGTTTCTCACCTGCTCGCTGAACGTGTTCTCCGCGCATGCAAGACTTCTAGATTCTGTGCAAGCTCAACATTGTCCAGCGTTACAACATTGTCACAAAACCACTTCCACAAACTACTTCTGATCGGCTGTTTATTCTCCAATCAAGTGGGTCAACCGCTTAACGAAAGCGTTGTAAATAAAGTTGGATAAGTAAAGCGAGCGAGTTGAATTTTTATACGACGTGTCTTCGGTGAGTATTACTTATTGAATTAAGTATTAGAAATACCTGTTTCATTTATTATATTTTTATGTTGTCATGACACGCTACCAATAAACGAAACAGGAATTTCTAATACTTAATTCAATAAAATACATAAATAAGCAATTAAATACTCACTGAAGACGCGCAGAATCGAGCTGTTGAGCGTGCAGTGGTACGGAGGCAGATCGGTCTCATAAATAATTCACACAAAAGACACGATGTTCACATGCGTAACCCAATTCACATGCGTAAAACCCAATTCACATGCACGAAAAAAAGAATATTCACAAAAAAACATTCACGTGCATAAAAAAAATATACATATTCATATTATACAATTCACATATGTACAACTGTATAAAAATTTTTGAATGTTTAAAAATTACGAGTGCATGCTGTGCATGTCAAAATCGACTTACATGTGTGAATATCGCTGGATTTGTGTGTGTGTGTTTTTAAGACTTTCCTGACTCCAACGTGCCAGCAAAGTCTCAAAGTCACTTGTACTCTAGTGTCTGGACCCCAAGGTTGTGTAGCGTGTGCGCACAGAGGGCGAGGAGGCCTCAGAACTATATCTGGGACGCTGACTCAAGGACCCGTGAGCCCGGAGTAGCATAAACATCAGACTATAAAATCTAACAAATGTGTGCGGAGAGGACAACCTGCCGCATCACACACTTGCTGCAGAGGAATACCTCTTGCTAGCGCAATATATGAGGCGATCCCCCTGGTTGAATGAGCCCTAATTCCTAGAGGCGAAGTGAGCCCTCGCACCTCATAGGAGAGAGCAATAGCGTCTCTCACCCAGTGTGACATGGTCTGCCATAACATATGAAAAGCAGCTCTGACTTACGCCACTGGCTGGTGCGGTGGACGTAAATCTGAAGAGCACGTACTGGACACAGTAAGTGAAGTCTCTCCTGCTCCGAAGCTGTAAAAGGCGGAGGACAGAAAGCTTCAAGAACAACAGGGTGCATGGTTGAGAATGGAACTTTCGGCAGATACAGTAGGTCGGTGAGGATGCAAAATGGCCTTGACTAGCCCAGGAGCAAAGTCTAGGCAGGATAGGGAGACTGACAAGGCTTGCAGATCTCCAATTCTCCTCAGAGATGTAACGGCCATCAGAAAAAAACATCTTAATGGTCAGCAACCTGACAGGCGCTGACTCTAGTGGTTCGAAAGGGGTGTCAATTAGACCTTCGAGCACGATAGATAAATCCCACGAAGGGCTCTAGTGGGTGGCCTCAGCCGTTTATCTCCACGAATGAAACGGGCAACTAAAGGGTGTTTTCCCACAGTAACCCCATCAATTAGAACGTGACAGGCTGAACTAGCAGCTACGTACGTCCTGAGAGTACTAGGGCACAAGCCCGAGGACAACTTTGCCTGCAGAAACTCCAGCACTGAAACAATTCGGCAGTGGACTGGGTCTACCTGCTTCGTCATGCTCCAACTTTCAAATACATTCCATTTGAGGGCATAAGCTCTTCTAGTGGAGGGAGCCCTAGCACTTAGAATAGTCTCAATTACGCTGGCTGGAAAACTAGCTTGACTTAGTTGGTCCCGTTCAGGGCCGAACGTGAAGGCTCCAAAGCTCCAAAGAAATATTGTCCCCTGCGCCTGAGACAGAAGATCCCTCCTCATTGGAATCACCATGGTGAGCCGTCGAGGAGAGATACTGGATCCGAGAACCACACTCTGGTCGGCCAACAGAGCGCTATCAATAAGAGGCGCAAACGCTGTTGACGGACCCTCACCAAGACTACCGGGAGCAGAGCTATCAGGAAAAAACACATAAAAGCGTAACCTGGCCCACGTACGGGCCAAGGCATCCAGACGTCCAGGAGCTGGAAGAGTCAGAGAGTAGTAAAGGGGACATTTGCTGTTCTTGTGAGGCAAAGAGGTCCACCTCTGCTACATGAAATCTCTCCCAGATTGACTGACTACTTCGGGGTGGGGTTTCCATTCCCCGTGTGTCAGAGCTTGACTGGACAGTACAACTGGTCCCACATTCATATGTCCTGGAATGAGGGACAGGAACCTGATGCGCTAGCTTATTTAGCGGCACGATCAAAGTCCACCCTGGCGATTAATATATGAGACTGCCGTAGTGTTGTCCACCTGCACTAGGACATGGTAGCCTCTCAACTGCTGGAGGAAGTGCTTTAGGGTCAGAAATAGAGCCATCATTCCGAGGCAATTGATGTGCCGCGCGAGAAGATGGCCTCTCCAGCTCTCCAGAACAGGAAAGAGCACGCTTTTCGTGGCGTTGGGTCTCAATCCTAAGAAACAAGGTGAGCTAGGATGACATCCTGATGTCGAAGCACTAGCTACTCTATATAATTCAAATACGGATGCCCGTGCAAGTCGTCCTGTGCACAACACAGGACCTGCTGCTTGGAAAGCCTTTCCCACCAGGGTAGAAGTTGTTCTACACGACTTGGAGGGAAGTGTTGGCTTCTTCAGTGAGGATGATGTCCCAGGAGAGAGATAGCCCGCAAGCGTCTCTTCTATCTGGGGCATCATCATATAACCTCGTGCTTTGCATCAACGATATTCGCAAGTATCAAATAAGTTGATGGTACAAGTATCAAATAAGTTGATGGTACAAAAAATACGGTAAGAATAAGGCTTGCTCCAGGAACGAGTTAATTCGTTGTGGAGGTCGCCAAAAAAGGGGAGAGAGCGGCGTTGTGTGAGCGGCTCCATCTCCTGGCCACCCCACAGGAATCTGTCGTTTAATTTAGAATGTTTGGGGAAGGCTTGCTCCTGCGGCCAATCAATGTGCAGCTGTTCGACTGCACGCATCATCACTTCAAGCAGCTCCTCATATTCTCTATCCTTTTTAGAGGAGCGTTCTGAGGTAGCTACTTCCATTTCTACAGATGCAAGAGAGCGTGTCTCTTCTACACACTCACAAGAAGCACCGGAGCGCGCTTGTGAAGAGGAAGGAGAGACTTCCTAATCGGAAGAGAGGGCGAGAGAAAGGAGGGGGGACTCCGTCTCGCATGCCTCGGCCAGGTCGGCTTGTGACCTCAAGGAGTGCAGCGCGGCTCGTGGTTCTCTAAAGAACGCGAGACGCGCGCGGAGCACTTTCATGGGGAGAAGATCACAATGTTCACAGTTTCCGTGAAGCCCACGGAGAGCGTGCTTTTCGCCCAAACACTCAAAGCAAAAAGTGTGGAGATCGCCCTCCGAAAGGAAATTTTCGCAAGGAGGGGGACATCTCGTTTTAAACTCTGCCATTTTATAGGTGAGTAAACACTTTTCTTTGCTTTTAATATGCTTTGACTTTGCTTGTACACACACGCGCACAATGCGGTGAAGACAAAAGTTCTGAGGAATGTTTCCGGTTTACTCCTATTATAACCTGCAGGTGCGTCTCATCAGATGACGTCACCTGACCGAGGTTATATAAGCCAAAATTTGGCGTGTTTGATACACACATGCTTCACAACCGGCAACATGAAAAGATGTTCCCATAGCATTTTCACGCAGCATCGAGTGTAGCCTTTGAAAGGGAACAAGTTTTACATTTACATTTAGGCATTTAGCAGACGCTCTTATCCAGAGCGACTTACATTTTCATCTCATTACACATCTGAGCAGTTGAGGGTTAAGGGCCTTGCTTAAGGGCCCAACAGTGGCAACTTGGTGGTTGTGGGGTTTGAACCTGGGATCTTCCGAACCGTAGTCCAATGCCTTAACCACTGAGCCCTGGCCTGTTTTACCGACTCAAACCAAGAACAGGATGCACGTCTAAGTTATTACTTTATTTCATAATGTTTAATTAATGAACTTCGCCGAAAATAACACAGTTAACCACTTTATCATCTTTATAAACACTTCACCCTCATTACATGTTTGTTAATCAAGACAGTCACAGTTTTTAATTTGGAGAATAGATGTTTCTATGGGTCACAGTGTATTCTGTTATATCTGAATGCCACCAGATTTGCTTTTATTTCATTAACAGCTCAAATGTGTATAACATAATGGATTAAATCTGCCTGATTGCAAATTTGCTTTGGTGCCCGTCACTGAGCCAGAGAGCGGTTGTCATTTAAAGGTTTTACTGTATGAAACAGTTTCACAAACCATTATTTCTTACAATATGATTTCCTTACAATAATTAAAATTATCAGAGGTACTGGGATAAAAGTTTTTATTTCTGAGATAAACACTAATGTCTACAATACAAACCAAAATAGAGTTTTCGAAAATGTAAAACATTTAAAAAGTAACTTTAGCTTTAAATAAAGGTCGTATCAATTGTATCAGGAGGTGAAGACAAGTGTTTGCTAAAAATGTACTTAATTCATTCATTCATCCATGCATTCATTCATTCAAGAGATTAGTTAAAATGTTGATTTATCCAGTAATCTAATAAGGAAAGCCTTGAGTCTTGTGGGAGAATTATGTTTATTGTAAATAATAAAAAAATCATGGCTTGGTTTGACAAAATGTCAAACCACGTGCTCAGAATTGTGGCAGGAATATAACGCCATAGGATACGTGTGCAGACAGGTGTAACAAAATTGAGTTTGGGTTTGAGGGGTAAGGTCATAATAATAATAATAATAATAATAATAATAATAATAATAATAATAATAATAAAAATAATAATAATTTTCTACCTGGAGCATAAGAGATAAATATAAAAAATAGATATCTTGACAAGTTTAAAAAAAAATTATTATTATTATTTTGTATTATTAAAAACAAGAACAATTAAAAACGATCTATATTTGTTCCATCTGTTGTGATCTAACATTTGAGACTATGAATAAAGACTATGAATGAAATTATCTATTGTCTATGAAATTGTCTATTTCATACTTGTATATACAGAGATCAGCCACAACACTAACCCCACCAAAAGCGGAACGAAATAAAATTGATTATCAATTAAAGAGTTTAATGTCCTTCCAACATCTTCAGATCTCAATCGGACCAAGCATACATGGGATGCACTGGACAAACTGATCCATGGAGGCCCTACTCTGTAACCCACAGCCACTGCAAGAATCACAGACACCTACACACCCCCAAAAGTATTGTGGAGTCATGACCCAAGGGCCCGGAGCTGGCCCAGCAGCAAAAGTGGAACCGACACAATACTAGGCATAATGCTTTGCATTTTAATGTTATAGCTGATCGGTGTATGTTAAGCTTAAGATGTCATTTTTATAAACAAATGTCAAAAAGGTTTCAGGATACCTACCTTCTCCTTAGTTTCTAGAGTGTCTGGATCAATTTTGTGCATAAAGTTTGTCTCTGTGCTGACATAGTAGTCCCCTTTGTATTTCACAAAGTTCACATTAGCATTGTCTGTGGGCTCTGTCAAGGGATAAACATCGGTCGGTCAGTAAAGGCACAGCACAAACATGTCTTCGTCTTTAGTATGTGAAACACAGGGATTAAGGAGAATGTACCTCAGCTTGTCCCTCTCTTCTCCATGTGCTAAAACTGTGTACCTTAAAAAATGCTCTCTGCTTACTTGACAAAAGTACATTATATGACCAAAAGTATGTGAACACCTGGACACATGAGCATCCCATTTAAAAATCAGTAGGACTTAATACATGGCTGTTCCCACTCAGAGCACCAGCATTGAGGTACTGATGTCAAGAATAAGAAGGCCTGATTCATATTTGATGCGCCAATACATCCCAAAGATTTCCATGGGGTACTAGATCTTTTCCATAACTTTGTGTTGTGCTTCTTTCTGTTTAACATCAATGAAATGTGACTCTAAAACACTGTTAGAAGAAAACCATTCAGAATGCTATATCCACAATTGGCCAACCTTCCCCAGTTTCTGTGTTATATCGATATATCTATATTATCAATAACAACTATATCCTCCCTTTGCCTAATGCGAATGCGTGAAACATTGGTAATTGTGTAAATACAGGCCAAAATTAATACATTTTACTTCACATTTTTATAAGAGTAACTGAACACAAAGTCAAAGTTACTCAAGCTCCGGCTCTGAAAGTCAATTCAATTCAATTCAATTCAGTTTTATTTGTATAGCGCTTTTAACAATTGACATTGTCTCAAAACAGCTTTACACAATCAAAAGAATTATTTAAGTTTGTATGGAATGTGAATGTGTATGAATCAAAATGTTCAGATAGTCCCTGGTGAGCAAGCCCGAGGGCGACAGTGGCAAGGAAAAACTCCCTGAGATGGTAATAGGAAGAAACCTTGAGAGGAACCAGACTCGACAGGGAACCCATCCTCATCTGGGTGAAACAGATAGCAGGAAATGATCTGCATTTATACAGTGTTAAGTGTTAGGTTCAGCTATAATAGTTGATGTTAATTGATGTTATAATAGTTGATGTAAAATGGAGTCCAGTAATTATTCGAGACTCAGATAGACTTGTAGAAAGTTCCAGTCCTGAACTATCGAATTGTCAAGTCCTCAGAGAAACAGCTGACAACACCAGTCGAGGCCAGAACCATCTTCTAAGTAGATAGAATCATCCCCAGACACCAGGCACATCCTAAAGAGACACACGGGGCATCCATGCGATGAGACCTCCAACCAGAAACCGGGCACCAGGATGGACCAGACAGGTCCGGAGGGCAGAGGGAGTCTGGATCACTGGCAGCTCAGGAACCACATGTGTAGCTCGACAGAGAGAGAGAGAGAAAGAGTGAAAGGGGGAGACAGGGGGAGAGAGGAAAGAGAAAGAGGGGGAGGAAGAGAAGAGGAGGAGAAATTGCAATTAGGTATGGTCACAGTCACAATGTCTAATGTGAATGTATATTTACTGTAGAGTGCAGTCAATGCAAATCTGGATGGATCTGTCAGCTGTGCCACACAAGGTGGGTGGTGGGTGAGCCCCAAAGCCCTGAGGTCTGCTCTTGCCAGGTTTCTTTCACCAAGCAGACCCCGTGTTCACCTCCTGAACAGCAGCTCGAATTGGGTAAACCTTCCTGTCCGCTGTCTTTTGATATTTGGCGCAGCATTGGCAGAAGTTTCTTTAATAGTGCCCTGCACATTGTGGTTAGGCACCAAGCAGGTAGTAGTGAGCTAGATGTGGTATTTTTTAAACCGTCCATCAACAGCATATTTGGCTCATTCAATGTTGTCTATGATGGGAACAAGCTTTCCAGTTCCTTCACAAAGGCAACAACCATATTTTATAAGTCTATCCTCATTTAACCAACTATAACAGAAATCCTTAAATGTTCAAGCCTCTTTCTGCAAAGAGTAAAAAAGGCTAAAAGAATTGTCATACAAATAATAATGAAGAGAAAATTTAAATCCGGTTCCCAGCACTGGCCGAGACAGCCTGGTTTTACCTTACAGCTCCATGAAAGTGGGCTGATAGTGACCTACTGTTCAGTTATATGTAAGAGCTGCACACATTCTGGATGATAAGAGAAAGATACTCATTATCAAATTTATAAAAACATGACTGCCTTCACTGCTTACTAATGAATAGTCATGATTGGTTTGCCAAATACAAAGTGACTTGTGTCTGTGTTTATTTTAAAACATTTGGTGCAGTTTCTCGATTTGTAATTCATTGACACAGCTATGTTCCATGTACTGCAAGTAAAGTTAAGGAATGGAAAATTTTTGATCTATTTTATTGGTTTCAGTTTCTACCTAATCTCCATAAAATAATAAGAGAATGGAATATGTTACATACTGTATGTTGCCTTCCAATAAATAAAAGTTGTTTGTTCTTTCTCAGATATTAATAATATTTGCACACTATTGATTCTAATTTCTGTGCTTGGGGATCGGTGACTACACAATGAGTGCACAGGGTTCCATGTTGTCCACTCGTACAGTATATAGTCATTATAGTCATTATAGTCATTGAAACCTGGGAATAACTGGTGGATGAGAGTGGACATGGATCAGCAGCTTCGGTTTCCAACTGAGATTACAGTATATGGAATTTAACAAAACCTCCATCCTTTACTTTAAATGAAACTAACATATAAGACCTGTGCAACAATTTAGCTTTAAGTCCTTTAAGCAACTGGAGAGTTGAGGCACTCCTTTTGTATTGAACTACTATAATCACTCAATCTTTTGTGCTTGGACAAGTTCTTTGATGCTTCTTATTTCCAGATGTAATAATTCTTCAGCAACTGAAGCTAAGTTACTTGCACCAAACATTACATCTGGTCTGCTCTGTCTTTCAACCCAGAGAATTTGACCCACTTTAGATCTGAGAGTGTTTAACAGGTCGAGATGGATCCAAACGAATGGCCTCCATATGAATGTAGCTTTCCTGATGTACAGTATTTGCATTTTGTGCACAATTTTAAAGTCTATTCCCACATAACAAAAGGTTTCAAGTTCCTCACATCCTACCTGAAACATTGACCGAATGAAAGGTAATACAGTTGTAGAGAAGCTTTGTGTGCCACCTCAAATAAAGTCATCTACATGACAATCAAGTACACCAGTCACAGTGGAGTCTTTATCTAACCAATAGAAAACAGCAGGATCTACTTTGGACATCTTTCCTCCTGCCTTTATTACAATTTCCTTAACTCTGTTGCACCAGTGAAGCAATAGCCCACTGTGCCCCAAGTCTCCTGGGATAGGCTCCAGGACCCTTGCTTCACTTTGCACCCTAGAGGTTAGTCCTGTGTTCTCCAATTGTCTCATCCCCTGCTGTGTCTTGATTAGTACTTCTCCTGTATCCTGTTAAAATCAATCTCCTATCTATGTTCACAGTCTAATGTAAGATGATGTACCATCTAATCTAAGATGATGTACCATAATGCATGTTCCTCCATCTGTGACAAACACCATTGCACCTGACCAATGACAATTCCTGATTCTTTCCACTCTGTAATACACTTTGTCACCCATTGCATACTTTTCATTTGTGTGACGTAGTTGCTTCCACAATGCTCATTGGATTCTTTCTTATCATTTAGCTTCAGTATAAAACCTTTATTGATGCATGTAACACAGAAATATGTCTCGCCACCCACTCACTTTTCGTAGTTCCCTTTAAAGCTGGAGGTTTATATTTTAACACAAGAGGCAAGTCGGGATTCTGCCAAAAAACTAACTAATGACGACTGTAGCCATAGACATTTTGCATGGTGTTTTTGTCATGAGATCCCAGGTAATCGCTATGTTCAAATATATCAGTACTTGTCTTTACCTTTATTAAGATTTCACTGCTTAATAAATTTTCTCCAGTTTTCTCCATTGCTCCACGGGCTGTATGCTGCTGTATTTCTACAGTATGTTGACGTTCTCTGCCATATCTCTCACCACATCACTGTTGAATTCTTCACCATTATCAGTGAACCATATTTCTGAGGTGGGTCAATTTCACAGGACCTTTTGGTGGTCAGAATACTTTCTGCATTAAACTGTGTGAACTGATCAATAATATGGAGATATCAGACATCTTGTTCGAGTTCATGCAGATCTACAGACACAGTGTCATTGTACTGAGATGTTAGCTGTAGACCAATGACAGGTCTTGCTTTAGTTTTACTACTGATTATCTTTTACATATTTCACATTCGCTCACAATTTTTATAAGATGATATTGCATTCTAGATCCTCGTTACCTGAGCTATTAAGAAGCATGACCGAATTGATTATAAAGCTTCACCAAAATTTCGTTTTTTTTCTGGTGAGGATGACCTCATTCTCATCCTCTCTGTCCGATTTTTTACAGGCATTTTTAAACTTTTGGTAAAATCAACCACTTTTCCCATCTCCAAATCTAAGCACTATTCAAGTTTCATTAGTAAAATCGCCATGCTGCTGTATTTATTCAAATTGTCTACCTGTAATTCCAGCGCAGTTTCCCTTAAACTTCCAAAAGCTCCAAAGCCACCGTAAGAGCTAGTTAACTTTTTTCAAGTTAGGTAACTCTAATCCAAACTCCAAATTCATTCTCCCAGTTACCAATGTTAATCAACAAATGGCTGTGAGAACAGGTTTATTACTCCAGCTGTCTCACATAGAAACGAAACATACTGTACATATTTCCATACTTGCCAAAAACATTTAAACACGCACTCTCCACAATCAGAGCTCTCACTTCCTCTACGTACAATATTTACATTTATATTAAGGAATTTGTTAGATACTCTTATTCAGAGTGTCTTACAAAAGTGCTTTGAAGTTTCCGTCATTGTCTATAGTATACATATTCTCATACATACAGTAAATAACAGCTTAATGCAGTGAAGCAGGAAGAAAGGGTGTCACCTACCAAAAAGAAATAGGATTTGCAGTTGTGTGAGACCATCTGAAAAGGGGAGCTTCTGACTTTGGCTTTTTAGGAAACAAGTGAGAAGGCAGGAACAATCTTAAGACCAGCTGCAAGGTTTGGTAGAAAGCTGGTCAAGAGATGTCCAAGCAACTATTTACATTTACTGAATTTGCCATTTTTATCTCATTATGCATCTGAGAAGTTGAAGGTTAAGGGCCTTGCTCAAGTGCCCAAGAGGAGCAACTTGGTGGTTGTGGGGTTTGAACCTGGGACCACAGTCCAGTGCCTTAACCGCTGAGCTTCTGTTGACTCTAATGGAGTAAAGCACAGTGGCACCACATTAGGTGTATTTGACAAGAATAATAGGCATATAACCTAACTGTTCATGTATTTTAAAAAGGCTACAAATATGATGAACATAGAATAAAAAGGAACATCAATGGCTAAAAAGTAAAGAATTATTAAAAATCTAACTTGATCAAAGAATGTCCTATTTGCACAGGATTAGTATTATTTCTGAACCTCTTGTGATTTAGATATTTATTTTTTCTTTCGCTCTTTCTTTTTTCTGTTTCACTCTTTCTGCACATTGTATTGTTGTATGGTGTATAGCGATATGACCCAGCACCTAAAATACTTTCAAAGCACTCCAACTCCATTCTTTGCAGAAGTTGGATAAACACACGCACAGCAAACAAAAACCATTACAAATATATATATACAGTACAGGCCAAAAGTTTGGACACAGCTTCTCATCTATCTGTCAATGTGTTTTCTTTATTTTCATGACCATTTACATTGATAGATTCTCACTAAAGGCATCAAAACTATGAATGAACACATGTGGAGTTCAACAAAAAAAGGTCTCCACAGTCACCGGACCTGAACCCAATCGAGATGGTTTGGGGTGAGCTGGACCGCAGAGTGAAGGCAAAGGGGCCAACAAGTGCTAAACCGGGAACTCCTTCAAGACTGTTGGAAACCATTTCAGGTGACTACCTCTTGAAGCTCATCGAGAGAATGCTAAGAGTGTGCAAAGGGTGGGTATTTTGAAGAAACTAGAATATAAAAGATGTTTTCAGTTATTTCACCTTTTTTTGTTAAGTACATAACTCCACATTAGGAATGCTCAATTCGGTTAATTTTCCCAACCAACAACCGCCGTTCGTTATCCGAACATTAACCGTTAACTGATCCGATTAGAATATTAAATTAGAATTAAATGAAAATAGAACTGAGGAGTGTCTGATTAAATATACAAACATTTTTTTTCAGTTTTTATTTTAACATGTGCGAACAACAGCACATAGAACATATCAAGAACAGAATCTGGATTCACACATCGTCAAATTTCCACACAGCGTTTCCGACAACAGAGAAAAACAAAGTACTATAAATAAAAAGAATAAAATAAATACGCCCACACTAAATATTTTTTACTTAAATAACAAATTAAGATTACAAAACGAAAACACGCTGAAATACCTTTGAAGCTTGCCTCAGGTAGGCAAATGTTTTCATACTGTACATTGGCTACTACGTTTTTTCGGTTAAAAAAAAAATAGCAGGCCTGCCTCAAACCACAAACTGTCTAGTTTTTATTTTAAAAAAAAATCCCCACCAAAAGTGATAGCACACCATTCCCGATGGAGACGCATGAAACGGTGGGGGGAAAAAAAAAAAACACCTCTCTAGGGAGAGGTAAATAACAGAAAAAGTAATCTTGGACCTTGCAACAAAAAAAAAGAGACATACCGTATTAGGAAGAGCCTGATGGGAGGCACTAAGACAGGAAACAATGATCAAAAAGTAGTCTGGAACAGTCAGTCTGGAGTACACTGTCAGCACTGGGTAGGGCAGTGATGATCCAGAATATAAATCAAAAATCGATGATGAGTATCCCCAGGGCCTTTAACTGAAAATTCTGAGATAAAAAAAAACAGCTAAGCTACCCTATGAACATCTCACTAAGCTCCCCAGGACACCCTGCCTACCTAGTGTAGTAAGATCAATAAGGTGGTGGGAAAAGGAAGACCTGCCTTGAACGAAGAACAATGAGGTATCATAAGCAGAATCTGCAGGGGGAACATTCTAGACCACAGTCAGTCCAGAGCAATGCTACATAGACAACACATATTTGAAGGCAGGCTTTTATGTTTTTTCTGGGTACATGGATCACTCAAGACTGATCTGGGGCAAATTCAGACAACCAAGTTAGTAAAAACCCAACCCATGCACAATATGTCCCAATCTGGTGGTAAATAACTTTGATTTTATCCCTCATAACCTCTAAACATGATATGTTCCACATACTAGACAGCCTCCAAAAAAATACCAGTTAGGTGATAGGACACATTTTCTGGCACTGGCTTAAGAAATACAGAACAATCACTCACTTTCCATTATCCTCTTCCAAACAGCCTATGAAATACTCCTAAATAGATGTACACTGACAATATGTCTTTCTAGGAATGACACTTCCTGGCTAAGCAACTCAGAATTATTGAGTGGACTTGTAAGAAGTAGACTATACTCACTCATCGTCTCAAAACAGGATAAAAAACGCTGGAAGATATTCTTGCATGGGTCAGGGAGAGCAAGTGTGCCAAACTCAGACATCACAATTCGATTCATCTCACTGTTCCGCTTGTAGGAATCACTGCGCAGGAAGCGACTCCTGTAGGTCACCTGACCGTCAGAGATTTGAAAGCAGTGCATCATGGCCATTCCATCAAACCAGTGGTTGTAGCTGAGAAAATAGAGAGAACATTCAGTCATAAACTGGGACCACGGGTTTATGTGAAATAATAAACTCATCAACAATAAACTGGTTGTGTGTTTGGATGATAGTAGGACAGACCCATGAATCAGTGGGACAGACATTATTGGGACACATAGTTATATACAGTGGCTTGCAAAAGTATTCGGCCCCCTTGAACTTTTCCACATTTTGTCACATTACAGCCACAAACATGAATCAATTTTATTGGAATTCCACGTGAAAGACCAATACAAAGTGGTGTACACATGAGAAGTGGAACAAAAATCATACATGATTCCAAACATTTTTTACAAATAAATAACTGGAAAGTGGGGTGTGCGTAATTATTCAGCCCCCTGAGTCAATACTTTGTAGAACCACCTTTTGCTGCAATTACAGCG